>OX463781.1:37623449-37790949 GCA_949825025.1 Siphlonurus alternatus
TAATAATTTGCTACTACCACCAAGATCTGCACCGACGGCGGATCCAGACAGGCTCACACCCAGACCCTTCAGCGCTCACCGTCGCAACCCTCCTACTCACCGGGGCTTCGCAGCGAGCAGCCGAAGTCACCTGTCTTCTTCGCTTATTATATAAAGTGAAGATAAATGAAGACAATATTTTTATCAATTTAGTCTCAATAAGAGGAAAGCAGAAACAATAATCTCGTCTTTTTTCTCTTTTTTTTTTCCAAGAAAATTATACTAAATAGGAAAAAAAAAAAAGAAGAAAAAGGACGTCAAAAGTGAATAAAAAAAATGAGAAGAATTTTTTTAACTTGGGTGTCATTAATTTGTCATAACTGCAAGAATCCTTCAAACTGTTGGCTGCAATATATCCATTGATCTTATATTTTTAAATAAATGTAATGTATAATACAGTACTATACAGACGAATGAATTGAAACCTGATTTAGAGCTAGAACTCTAAAAGAGAAAATAAAAAAATATTTTATTTGGTTGGAGGATCCAAGAAAAAAACATTTTTAATGAACAAATAAAAATTCCCTCTCCCCCCTCTCACCCCATGCACTCGAAACCATCGTTTACAGTACCTCCATAGTTTACGTGATTTCGATGAACATTGGAGTATATTTTTATTTCCTAAAGGATACACGTGTAGTAAGAAACTTTAGTGTTATACCAGCAATTTTTAAAGCAATTATTATATAACTTTTGTATTATAAACAAACTACAAAGGATTTTATTATATCTTATCTCTCTCTCTCTCTCTCTCTCTCTCTCTCTCTCTCTCTCTCTCTCTCTCTCTCTCTCTCTCTCTCTCTCTCTCTCTCTCTCTCTCTCTCTCTTTTAGCATCAGTGTGCAAGTGGGAGGAAGTAAGGTGGGGGGGGGGGGTAAAAATAGGCAATTTTATTCAATAATACAAGAAAGTTTTTCAAACGTTAAATTTTTTTTCACGTGATATAACTTTTCTGTTATATGAAATTGAAATTCTACAGCCATATTTTTTCTAAATTTTACGTCAGGCGTAGCATGTGCGTTATATTTGAAACAGTTAGACTAATTGTTCTAGCTAAATTGAGTTGAAGAGGTAGAATTACTTTGTTTTGTGTCCTAGACAAAAAACCCGAGTGGCTTAAAATGAGGTAATTTCACTTTTAAAGTTCATATGTGCCTGAAACTGTTTTAGTTTAAAAGCCATTTTGTTATATTATGTTGAAAATAACATACTAGAACATAACATCAAAAGAAGAAAAAGAAGAAGGGTGGGTTATTTTTAATTAATTCAACTATTGTTATTAAATAATGCAAATTTAAATATAACAAATTAACAAATATTTTGTAGTTTTAACCTTTATTTAAATTATTTATAATTAATTAATTTAATTAATAAACATAAACATCTAATGTTAATTTATACATTTTGTCACTTAAATTGGATTCTCAACAACCTCGCAATATTATGAAATTATTATTTTTAGCAATAAATTGTAACTTTTACTTTATATACGTGATGTACAGTACTTTGTACTTTATAATGCAAGATATGTGAGTAAAATAATGATTCACAAGAAAATTAGAGTTTCAAAAGTAAGTATACTAAAAATACATCATATCGATCATTATATTCAGTTAATTAGTTCCACTATGGCATATAATAATAATTGTTTAGGTTAAAGAATAAATCATCTTAATACAAATAAAAAAAAACTACAATTGATGGAATGGAAAAGACAAATACCCATTTATATACAATATTGTGATTAAAGGAGCATCTACTGTTTACAATTTGATATAAAAATAGGAATTTATGGTCTCCTTTATTCCACTTTTAAGTTTAAAAAAATCGCACAATGTATGAGATTTTTTCCCTTTCTATTTGCTTATATTTTTTTTGATGTAATGGAGTTAAAAATTACAATAAATATACTTGGAAACTCAACAGTGGATAGCTGACGCCCTGGAGGGCCATTTCTTCCACTCAACTAAACTTAAATAACAGAAGCCAAAAGTGTATTTTAACTTCTAAGAAAACTCTAAGTAGCTTTTTTGTTGTTCACAATGCAAAAGTATCTACAATGTTATAGTGAGTTAAGGCGTAAAGCCTGTATTACACCATACAATTTTGCATACAATATTTCCTTGCAAGAAAATTTCATCTCCATACAAACAAATGGGGTTTAAGTTTTCTTGTAAGGAAAAATTGTATGCAATAATTAGAAAAATTGTATCGTGTAATACCGGCTTAAGCTACATTCAATTTACTACACTGTAATGTATTCTAACAACAGTTCGAGCGTGAAGCTGCGCAACTACCAGTTCCCGCTAAAGTAGATCACCCAAAAGTCAACGTGGTTAGTATTTGGATGCGTGACCGTTTCAATATGTTGCTTGCTCGTAAGGGTCAGTAATTTCGTATGAACTTTGATGCTCAGAGTTGAAATAATGTGCATATATTTTTTTTTCACTTTTAAAGACTCTACTTGTGTATTTTTTTTCCTTTAATTTTGCTACATTTCTAAGGATAAAGATGAGATTGTGTTTTTAAGGTAAAAAAAAAAGTAATAAGATTTTTGGTCTAGATGCATTGCGTAAAATATAAGTTTAAAAGATATAATTTTTCAACCGTAGTAAATTTTTATTTGCTTTATATTATAGATAACTTTACTTTATTTAATAAAATATTTGATTTTGTAGTAAAATTCTAGCATTAAAGCTCTCGTATTTTAGAATATTTTAAGTGTAACTTTTTCATTTTTATATTATAGAGTTTATATTTAATCATCACCTCGGAATATAAGTGTCGTATAAACTACGAGGTTTTGATGCAATTGTGAACCTTATGCATCATGTACATAAGGTTCATTTTAGCACCAAAACATCTTGGATTATATGACACATATTCTGATCGATGAGACGATGAAATATAGATAAAGGTAAACCCATGATAGCTAATTTGATTTTGCTATAAAAAATCATTTTTATTGATCCGAGGTAGTATCCTTGGATTTTCTTGAAGTAGAGATAACGCCGAACAGCTGTTCGACGTAATCCCCTTTGATTAGCATGCAAACCTTAGCAAATTGACAAAAATTCTGAATTTTTTTGAGAGGCAGATATTAGTGCCTAAAAGCCATAGAAAAAATTTCAAAACGATGTAACGAGCCGATTTTTTTTAATTAACTTTTTTAATTTTCAGCATAGGGCTTTCCCATGGAGAGCCAAACTAAAAAATTAATTTAAAAAAATCGGCTCGTTAAATGTTTTTGAAACTTTTGCTATGGCTTTTAGGCACTAATATCTACCTCTCAAAAAAATTTCAGAATTTTTGTCAATTTGCTAAGGTTTACATGTTAATCAAAGGGGATTACGTCAAACAGCTGTTCGACGTTACCTCTACCTTAAAATGTTCACACATACCAAACTATAAAACAGGAAAATAGAAAATTAGATTTTGCTTTAAAGCAAAATGAAAATGAAATTCTATTATATATGGTTTTGGTCTTAACTTTAAAAAGATAAATTGTTTTTTTTTTTTTTTTTTCTATCAAAATTTATGTTCTTTCCACAAGTTAAATACGATTTATTTTCTAAGTTACTGGACAAATATATTTCTTTTCTATTTATATCAATGATTTCAGCTGAGAAGTGAAGTGAAAACTACACCATTGTCCTGAATCAATATTGGTGCTTATGTATCTTCGTTCGTAACGCTTATTTTCCTATAATAACTCTTAGAGAAAAGGGTCGCTGTCCTCTCTACTTGAAAAGATAAGAAGCAATGGGGATTTTGACATTACCGCAACGAGGATCGAATTTTTAGTGGATACTATACGTACCATGAGTTTACCACGTACTGTACATCTATAACAGATAGGGAAGATGGAGAGAAAAAGAGAGAGAGTGACTTCAGCTAACCACAGTATAATGGATAATATCAGAAAAAAGGCTAACTTAGGTGGATTCACATGGCGATTTTTAGCGAAGCGAATTAATGCGCATTTGTTATAACATTCATTGACGGCCGTATTTGGCAATTAAAAAAAGAGCATCGTAATTAAGGCGGATCCAGATGGTGACAATGGCGATGCGACGCAATTTTGATGCAAAAACTGTGAAAACCTATGCTGCGAGCGAATTCACCAGATTGCGGTGGCAAATATCGCAATAACGATGCTCTCTATTTATTTCAATCGCCAAATATGACCGCCATTGGATTTTACAGTAAGTGCGCATTAATTTGCTTCGCGTCTTATAATAAAAATCGCTATGTGAATCCACCTTAAGAAAAAAAAAAAGTTCCACCTCTAAATTGTTTACAACGGCTAACTCAATATTATGAAAAAAGCTTTATATATATATATATATATATATATATATATATATATATATATATATATATATATCAGGTGTCAACAAAACCTTTTTTACCATCTAAGTTGTGAATTCTAGATATCACCGAATCCAGATTGTTTTCTAATGAAAAATCCTTTCAATTCTTCAGAAATTCACCACTTGACATTTTTTCACAACTAATCATAAAATAAGTTACTTTCATAATATATTTTTTTTGTATATATATATATATATATATATATATATATATAAAAAAAAAATCAAATTCACTCACCATTTATTAAAGGAGAGGAACGCTTCAGCTTTTATATTTTAAACGTTTTATAAATAATGTCAAACTTACTTGTACACCAAAAAAAATAGTCACCACCCTACGCCTTCCACCAAATCAGCAGTTGACATTCAAAAAACGCGTCAAAAAAATTGGGGCTTATGACGTCAAGATCAACGATTGGTTGCACTTGACCTATCAAGGAGCTTGACGTCATAAGCCCCAATTTTCTTTGACACGCTTTTTGAATGTCAACTGCTGATTTGGTGGAAGACGGAGGGTGGTGAATATTTTTTTGGTGTACAAGTAAGTTTGACATTATTTATAAAACGTTAAAAATATAAAAGCTGAAGCGTTCCTCTCCTTTAACTTTACATTGTAGTATTTTTATTACGAAAATCAATGTTTAACATTTAAATAAAATTCTAAATTCATAAGGTAATCATTACAAGCTGCTTGTAATATATTTATCTGCCCAATGCATTGTTGTAATGCATAAAAATGTGAACTATTTGCATAAATTAAAAAAAAAAAAAATTCAACCGTACAATAATATATTTTTCCTAGCTGATGTTTATTGAAATAATTTATAATGCAATGCACTAACGTTATGAGCATTGAAGTACATAATATTAGTATAATGACTAGGGCCCGGATTTCCAGTTTTTCAAAGTTCAATTTCCAGCAATTAATTGGAGTAATTTTAATTTGTTAAACTATATATATAAATATATACATGCATCAGTATATTATATTGTTGTAAATTAAAATAGTATTTATTTGAGCAATATTGCAACTTTTTAAATCAACTAAATTAAGGCGGATTCTTGATCGATTTTTACGCACAAATTGTAAAAAAGTTCCATGACGCAAGCGGAATAACCATGTTAATTGCTGCGACGAATTTGAGATACTTTATATTGCCCAAAAAAATATGGTTGCTCTACTCTGGTTCAGATTTCACTTGGTTCTCGTCATGTTTGTATACTCTTCAGTCATTGATGTTTTATTTTTAAACGAAGAATTCTATTGGTCCAAGAAGAAGGGCACCCGGCGTTTCTTCCGACGAAAATCAAGTTAAATACCACATGGTATCGGAAAAATATCCTAACTCCATTGGTAAGCTTTAAAAAAAAAAAAATCCAGGAAAATGAAGTTAAGATATATATATTTTTTTTAGCTTACCAATGGAGTTAGGATGTTTTTCTGCTACCACATCAATATGTGTTTGAGTATATATAGTGGAATTTACTGCAAGTGAGCGTAATTCATGTGACGTCGCGTACGGGAAATCGATCATGTAAATTTTCCTCACAGATTCACAGAAGAATTTGTCATTTATATTTTATGCATAATAGTGAGTTTTGGATTGCGGTCACTGCAACACAGAACAATGACGAGTTAGGTCACATTGTGTGAGGTTACGTGATTGTGCTAACAAGTATGTGAAAGTTTCTGCTGGCGTTGCATGACTAAAATAAAACCAGTAATAAAATAGCTCATGAAATCAAATGGCATATCAATATATTTTAAATATAAAACCATTATTATTTCAACACTGTTTTAATTAAGTTCAATTGTACATTGTATTGTATCATTAAGTCATTTCAAATGATTTAACAATAAAATTTAATGGTATACATAACATAGTAATATATTTATATATCAGACATAATAAATTATAGTACTATATGACGTATTTAAATATAAATATAATATTTTAATCAGCAAAAGTCACAGATAAATATCATCATAAGTTATTTTGTCACTACTCTATATTATAATTTTATATATAGAGGTAAATAATATAGATGGATATTCTGTATTAATGATTATCAATAGAAAATAATACATATGATTGCATTTTTTATTTCATAATTAGAAAATATACATAAAATTATGCTTTCCTGAATTTTTCAGAATTTTTGAAGTGCGGGAAGTAATTTAAAAAAATATATATTATAAAATATATGAATTAGGGTGGTATAACCGAATCGCGGAAAAAAAACCCTCGGAAAAAAAACCCTTGTATTAAAAAACCCTTGAAAAAAAACCCTAGGAAAAAAAACCCTAGGGGATAAAAAACCCACGGAAAAAAAACCCTTCGCTGAAGGAGCAGCCCCAAGGAGCATTCGTGGCGTAGTAGCGCGGTAGCGAGGTTTCACGGTGTGGGGAGCTCATCAAAATGTAGAAGTCTACGCGGCGATGTTGTGGAAGTTAAAGGTATACAGGCCTCAAATTACAAATTAGACAGACATTAAGGTAGAGATAACGCCGAACAGCTGATCGACGTAATGCCCTTTGATTAACATGTAAACCTTGGCAAATTGACAAAAATTCTGAAATTTTTTTGAGAGGCAGATATTAGTGCCTAAAAGCCATAGAAAAAATTTCAAAACGATTTAACGAGCCGATTTCTTTTAATTAATTTTTTTAATTTTCAGCATAGGGCTTTCCCATGGAGAGCCAAACTAAAAAATTAATTTAAAAAAATCGGCTCGTTAAATGTTTTTGAAACTTTTGCTATGGCTTTTAGGCACTAATATCTACCTCTCAAAAAAATTTCAGAATTTTTGTCAATTTGCTAAGGTTTACATGTTAATCAAAGGGGATTACGTCGAACAGCTGTTCGACGTTATCTATACCTTAAGTGTTGCTCAAGTTTATAATCAACATTCGTATTATTTTTACCTGCGCGCGGTGCGTCTGTGCGAAGTCGCGCTGTAAAGAAAGTCCTTGCTGACGTCACAACTCACAGCTAGCACCGATTAGCATTGAGTTGTGACGTCATCAAGGACTTCGTGACGTCATCAAGGACTAAATTTCTGACTTTGAACTGCGACTTCGCACAGATGCATCACGCGTGGAAAAAAATGATGCGAATATTGATTATACACTCTAAACCCACTTGGTGACTGTCTAATTTGTAATTTGAGGCCTGTATGCCTTTAACTATTATCTGTATAGTAATTCCAACTGTGTTTTTAGTTAAAAATTATTTTATAAACATATAATATGTTTTCTAACTTCGAATATTATATATTGGATATAAAATAATTAAAATAAAAAAGTAATAAAACAAAAAAAGTCGTCGTCCTACTCGTATTATTATTATATAACATATAGACATAAAATGAACATTTGAAAATTATAATATCTAATAGGTTAATTAATTAAGTGATTCAATAATTATTATTAACATGACTAATGAGACTAATCAGATATATGATATCTTAAGTAATATATATTATTGGAACATATATAATGATAATCTGTCAAAAGAGGAAAAAAAAACGTGAAACCTCGCTACCGCGCTACTACGCCACGAATGCTCCTTGGGGCTGCTCCTTCAGCGAAGGGTTTTTTTTCCGTGGGTTTTTTTATCCCCGAGGGTTTTTTTTTCCTAGGGTTTTTTTTCAAGGGTTTTTTAATACAAGGGTTTTTTTTCCGAGGGTTTTTTTTCCGCTTACCAGTATAACCTGATGGGACAACCGTGACGTCATCAACAGCCAATCACAGCACGACAAAATGACGTCACGGTTGTTCCATCAGGTGTACCACCCTAATTCAGATATTTTAATTATGTTTTTAAAATTAGTTCCCGCACTCCAAAAAATCTGAAAAAATTTAAAAAAGCATAGTTTTATGTATATTTTTTAATTATGAAATAAAAAATGCAACCACTATTGTCTATTATTGCAAGTATAAACTATCATTTGTTGTAATTGACCATGCAATAAATAATGCTACAAAGAAATGACAGATAATAAGTTCTTGTGAGATAAGGTTTAAAGTCACATTATTTTTTTTTTGTAGTTACGTGATTTGCATTCTGAGGCGACACGCTATACAAGACTATGAGAAACAGAAAAGTTTAAAAGTTAAAGTTTACATCTCCACGCAGTGTGCAGGCGTGCGAAGTTGCAGGGCAAAGTACGAAATTTAGTCCTTACTGACGTCACAACTCAATGCTAATCGGGGCTGGCTGTGAGTTGTGACGTCAGCAAAGACATTCTTTGCAGCTCAACTTCGCATACTCGCACCACGCGTGGATAAAAATAATGAGAATGTTGATTATAAACTCGAGCAATATTTGGTGTCTGTCTCTGATTTGTAAATTAAAGCCTGTATCCCTTTAAATGTACAGATTACAGAAACTTGTTAAAAAATACTGACGTCTTAATGCATTGTTTTGTTTGTAATTATAATTCTGAAAACAGCTGGTAAATCTAACAACTTAAAGTTTTTTCGTGAGGACTATATATTACTGCAAAGAAGAAAAAAAAATATATTTGCAAAAAAAAAAAAAAAAAAAAAAAAAAGAAAAGAAATGCTCATAAAAATAGTTATTTATCGATTACTCTTTCAGCTTGGCTCAATTTTTGATCAATTTATATTTTTAATACACATTTAGACATTTAAGTTCATTTAACGTAAGTTAAGGTGGATTCACTTGGTGATTTTCAGCCAGCGACGCGAAGCGAATAATGCGCACTTGTTGTAGCATCCTTTGGCGGCCATATTTGGCGATTAAAAAAAAGTGCAACGTAATTTAACGCAATATTCGCAGCTGCAATGGCGAATTCACTTCCGCATAAGATTTTACAGCTTGTCATGTGACAAAATCGCGTCGCATCGCCTTGTCGCCATCTGAATCCGCCTTTATGCAGAGTTAATTTTTGTTTGGTAAAAGACACTGTGACGTCATAGTCATGACAAACCTTCCTTAATGCTTGATTGTTAAATATTTACATGACTATGACGTCACAGCGTCACATTTTAATAAAAATCCCATTCATGAAAATTATGACAAAAAATTAAACACCTATATTACATACCTTGTCAGTAGGTAAAATACCAGTTATACAAAAACGAGCTAGTTTTCGATTTATTAATTTTTAAAGTTGACTAATTTAACATGGAAGTTCAATTTCTCCATGTTAAATTAATGAACTTTAAAAATTAATAAATTGAAAACTAGCTCGTTATTGTATACCTACTGATACGGTATGTAATATAGGTATCATTAAAACTTTTTTCATAATTTTCATGAATGGGATTTTTATTAACATTGGGCGTATTAACTCTACCTTAACATGTAAACCTTAGCAAATGTACAAAAATTTTGAAAAAGAAAAAATTTCAAAACAATAATTATTGGAGCCGATTTTTTTAAATTAATTTTTTAGTTTAGTTCTCCATGGGAAAGCCCTATGCTGAATATTAAAAAAAATATATATTATAGTTAATAAAAAAAATTGGCTCAAATAATTATCTTGGATTTTTTTCTATGGCTTAAATTTTAGGTACTAAAATCTGTCTTTCAATTTTTTGTTCAGAATTTTTTGTGAATTTGATAAGATTTACATGTTAATCATTTAAAAAAAACACAGCTGATTTGTGTTACCTTACCCTATAATAAAATGAAAATTACATAAAGGTTTCTAAGGAATTTGCTAACAATGAATATAATAAACTCTCTTCTTAATTACCTAACATTAGTGTTAAACACAGAAAAAAATGAAGAGCTGACTAAAAATTCTAAAGCTTTTCATAAACTTATTCTAATTAATTTTAACAAGCCATATTTTTATTTCTTCAAACCATTGTTGAAATAGTTTAGATGTGCGTGTTTCTTTAAATATTAAATTTTCCTGCTTTTACTTTTAAGTTTTATAACACTTTTCTAACTTTAAGAAGTTGCCAAGTTTCAATCTCAACTTTTAAATACCATAAACTTTGCAATTAAAGCAGTTTTTAAAGTTTTTTTTTTTTAACACGTTGGTGTCAAGAGTGCACATAAATGTAACAAGAATTGATAAAAAAAAAAAGAGAGAATGAAGATGATTCTATCTCATTAGCATCCACACTCAATTAAGTTAAACTTTTACATACAATTAACTACAATTTATTGAGAAAATTTTATTTAATGATTGACCTTAGTTACTACGGGAGTAAAATAAAATTTCTGTCAAACGGAATCGAATTAAATAAATTTTAAAATTAATATAATGATCTAAATGACTAAAACTTAATCGCTTATGGTTTGAGCAGATGTAAAGGGGTGGTTTCTTTAGAATAGCTACATTTCCGGATTTCATCCATAAGGCTAATATTACACTTCCATCCATAAAGCCAATATTAAACTTCTACCTCAGTTTTCTCAAAACTCATTTGACAGATCCACTTCAAAATTTGCATGCCACCTTTTTATTGGGAGTTATATGATGTTCTCTGCAAATCTTGTTCAAATCAAGAGGACTGATTCCAACAGTCAACTGAGGTCAAACCTTAAAAACAAAATGTATGTTATAAATTCCATCAAATGCAAATTCAATACCTGGTTTTTTAAAAAAAATATATATCAATTTTATAACAAAATTTATCAACAATATAATAATTAAAACGAGTAAATAATTATCATACAATATAATTTTAATGAAGAGAGATTATAATAAATTACAAAAAAAATCAAATAACCAACTTCCATAAGATTATTTAAAGATATTTTAATTTATTATTTTTATTTTTTTTACTTTATTTTTTATTACGAACAACTGGTCGTACGTACAGGACAACATGGTTCACGTCAACACATATTTCAATAAACAAAAATAATATACACACAAAAAAAATCATAATATGCAGAAACAAATCATTTAATACCAAACTCATCATAGAGTTAAATAAAAACAAATAAATATAAATAAATAAATAAATAAATAAATAAATAAATAAATAAATAAATAAATAAATAAATAAATAAATGAATGAATGAATGAATGAATGAATGAATGAATGAATGAATGAATGAATGAATGAATGAATGAATGAATGAATGAATGAATGAATGAATGAATGAATGAATGAATAAATAAATAAATAAATAAATAAATAAATAAATAAATAAATAAATAAATAAATAAATAAATAAATAAATAAATAAATAAATAAATAAATAAATAAATAAATAAATAAATAAATAAATAAATAAATAAATAAATAAATAAATAATAAATAAATAAATAAATAAATAAATAAATAAATAAATAAATAAATAAATAAATAAATAAATAAATAAATAAATAAATAAATAAATAAATAAATAAATAAATAAATAAATAAATAAATAAATAAATAAATAAATAAAAAATATAAATATAAATGCATATAATAATAAGACAACTAACTACAAATTTATATTTAAGACATTCTCAGACATTTTATTACTTAAAAATTCTTCAAAAGAGTAAAATTCCTTGTCTATTAGTAGTATTAGTACATTCTTAAGTCTTTTCCTAAACAATGAAGTGTCATCTATAGATCTCAAACAGTTTGGTAAAAAAATCATACAATTTTACTGTTTGATAAAATGAACTTTTTTCAAGCAAACTTGACTTACGTTCCTCCACACATACTTTATCTTTATTCCTTGTGTTATAAGAATGAATATCACAATTTTGAGTATAGATTTCTGGATGCTTATGTTTGTATTTCACAACAGTTTAGTATAAAGATACATTATAATGTCAACATATTAAGACTCTTAAAATGTGTAACACATGTATCCATGTTACATATCCAATTTGAGATTATACATCCATTCGTATAGTTCAACAAATTAAAGAATACCCCTGGAAGTAGCCGGAAGTGCTAAGTTTCTGGACTAAATAGTTCAGTTTTGAACCTAAAACTTTGCAGGGAGATTTATAGTAAGGATTTAAATATAACTGAAAAGTGTTATGAGTTTCCATGTACATACAGTGAAATTTATATAACATTCCCTCCGAAAGTACCCGAAAGTGAGAGTTTCTGGCTTTCTTATTCGTATTTCAGCGTTAAAATTTTACACAAAGGTCAGTACTTATACTATAAACCGTTCTGTAAAATTTCGAAAATGAATTACAAACAGAAGTACTGCAAACTTCACACTTCCGGAATGAATATTAAATTAATTTATCTGTAGTACAGCCAAAATCATTCAAATTCTGGTGGTTATCTTTAATTTGTTGAACTATATAGATGTGACATGTTTGGGGGTCAGGTGTGGAGAACATATTTGCATGCATACCTTCTGACATGCACGCTCATACATCACGTTGTAACACGCAACATGTATTAATTAGTGTTGAATTACACCTTATACAAACTATAAAGTGTAAACATTATATGATATGTCTACATCAAAATTTTTGTAATTTATATCACATTTTATCGATTTAACATACACATTTGTTTTTACAAAGCTGAATAGCAACGATTATTCACATTCCTTTTATATCCACGAATAGATATATAGGATAAATTTAATAAAACTCGCTACTTTATTATGTGATTCGTATAAATAATTTGTTTAATTGATCTGCTTGTTTTTAGTAAATTAAAGGAGTGAATGAACATTTATAGTGAATGGAATACTCAGCAGTCTTTTTCATTTGCACCACTGGCTGTTTTTTTTTTTTTTTTTTTTTTTTTATCTTGACTTGTATATATTGAGATATTCAGTATGTATATTCTGTGCCCACGAAAGAGATAATAAAATAATAACAAATGGATTTAAATTTCAATATTTTGTCAAACATTTTATGAGCACATTTGGAAATGTAACAGATTTTGATTTAAAATAATTCATATTGTCTATGTTATGCACTACCGATTTAATCTATTTTTTACCCTTTTAATTCTTTCACAAGCTTTATACTTTAATTATCTGGCAGAGTGGTGAGTAGAGTTCGAAATTTGTATTTCAATTTTATAATATTGAAATTTAAATCTTTATTTTATATCCAGGCAGCTAAAATTATTAATCAATTATTTAATTATAGGAGTATTATTTTAAAGAAAAAAAAATCTTTAATATTAAATATTCAAATTGTATACATTATAGCTATATTTTAAAATATTGTTGATTTTCATGATACAAAATAAAGCTGTCATCTGTTACAGAGTCTTGCTTGTTATTGCGGTCAATTTACCGGCAATGACTGCTTGGTCCGCAGACCCGAAGTCAATAAATCATAAATTAATAGATTTCAATTCATGCATGTTTCTTTGTTTTCTTCCTTTATTTTACAAGGATACACCCCGATGAGCGTGGAACTTGAGACGGGTAATGGGTAGGATAAGGGAGCGAAAGGGTGATGGCCACGGCCTGTTATACGTCCCAGAATTCGCTGAGGTGAGACTAAGGGAACCGTGGAAAACCTCAATCAGAACGGACACATCTACTTTTTATCAATGGACTAAAGTGATGTCCAAAGCCTGGGGAACCACACACAAGTGCATCACTGCACTGGGTGTAAAGCGAGATAAATTTACCCCAGGAAGTGAGCAATGGAATTTTTATTTGAAACGGTCACCCATCCAAGTACTAACCACGCTCGAACTTGCTTGACTTCAGTGATCTAACTAGAACCGGTCAATGCACTGCGCCACGCTTAACCTTTTGCATGTTCAAACATGTTTGTTTTGTAATAAGGAAGACTTGATTCACCACAAAAATTAGTAAATGAATTATATATTTAACACGTAAAAAAAAAAAAAAAAATGTTTACGAAACTATGTTTGATAAGAAAAGTTACTGAAGAACGAATGTCACATTTCACGAATTTATGTCACGTTTGTACGTGAAACTAATATTAATAATATATGTCACTCTGTACTATATAACTGGTTATACATATAATATACCATTTCATTAATCACTAAAAATAAATACATGACATTGTATTACCGTACAGCTCATACAGGGAGTTGTGTATATATTATTAAATTTATAATGAAATTCATGCAGGTAAAGGGATTTTATAAAAGTTTTATAAAAAAAATATATAAAAACATTATTTATTACAAAATAAGATCAATTTAATTAAGTATTAATAAATATAAGCCCAAGTGTATATAAAAAATTACATGAATTCTGCAAATTCAATTGCATTTAATGGCTGATGGCAATTCAGAATTGAAGTAAAATTCATCAAAATTAAAAGAAAAATAATTTTTCAGTTATATTATGTGAAATGTACCCAAGTTGAAGTAAATTTCATCTATTATTCACAATTAAGCTCTCTCTCCTCTCGTCTAATTTCCTCTAATTTTGCACCATTTTAAATGAAAAAAAGAGGGAAAAAGTAGAGATTAAGTCTTTTTATTGAGCATAAAATGTTACAAATCATGTCTTCATTTTCTCACTTTAAGTAAAGAGGAAATAAGATGTGATTTAGACATAAAAAGATTAGGTTTAGACGTGTAAAGGACGAGTTGAAGACGAATTTTTTTAACTAGAGTTATACGTACAGTCAAATTTCATTAATTTATTTTGTTTTTTTTTTTTTTATAAATATAAATAATTTAAGTGAGAGGTTTCGGTCTTTCCTATTTTCAATTTAAATTTGAAATTTTACAGATAGTTAAACCTCTAAAAACTTGTAAAAAGCTCGTATCTTTATATATATATAATAATTCGACATGAATAGATAACATTATTTCCTGACAACTCCCGGCAACTTCTGCGGTGTATATAAATAAATTAAATTTAATTACAGGACCTATTTATAAAGAAATTTAAAAATATCTAACATTTTTAATTTCTAAAATTTTATGTCAAATTTAAATATCAAATCTGTACGAAAGTAAAATAATTCTATTTTTAGCCTGCCATTATCAAACGTTTTGGATTGTTTAAGCACTAGAAAGATAAAAAGTTCTCCATATTTATTCATATAGTTAACATTGTTAAGAAAATTTAATCAGAAAATTTGTAATCCTTATGGGGCATTCACAAAGTCTTAAGACCACATTTAAGGCTCGATAATTTAAAGCTTGATTTTAGACGTGTTTTTTAGGCCCAAAATTTCTGGTCTTAAATTATTGAGCCTTAAATGAGGCCTTAAGGCTTTGTGAATGCCCCTTCTTATGTTTCAATCACCCAGCAATGTATTTCTGTAAAAAATTAGTGAAAAAAACTTTAATTTTTTTAAATGGATTGACCTCAGGTGATTTGAATCTCGGAAACGGCCGCCTTGATTTTAATGAGACTTGCAGGAGTCTTAAAGCTTGCCACAATAAGGTTGTTTAATTTTTTTGAAGTGGATCTGTTCGACCAGTTTTGAGAAAATTGAGGCAGAAGTTTAACATTGGCCTTATGGACGGAAACCGGAAATGGAGCCATTTTCAGAAAATTGCCCCCTTGAATTTGCTCAAACCATCAGCGATTAAGTTTTGGAGCATCCTCGATTTTTTAAAATTTATATTTCATTCGATTCTGTTCGATGGAAATTTCCTACTTCCGGTTTCAACTGAGGTCAATCGTTAACATGTTATTTAAATAGTGGGTATTCTTAACCCCCTCCTACCCCCCTGGTAAAACGTAGGACAAAATAAAAATCTTGGGAATGCTTAGGGTTAATTTACCTCTTAATTTTTTTAATTTGAATATTATAAACTTAAATAGTTTAACGAAAACTTTAATTGTAATTTCCAGGTGAATGATTCTTTTTATTTAATTTTTTTTTGTAAATTTTAACACACTTTATAGTATATAAAAACAATAAAATTTAATTTTCTAAAAAAAAAAATGATAAATTATTATTTCACCACAAATCTAAATTGGAAAGCACTCTAAAGCTTTTATATAGTAAATGTTATGCCAAGACAATGGAGTTGTTTTTAATTCCAGCTGTTAGTTACAATAGAAACTTCAAGTGTTCCCCGGCGGTGAAAAATTTCTCCATGAGTCAGCATGTTAAAAAATTTGAACTTTTTCACAGTTATTATTTAGGCTATTAATTTGGAACCATCTCCTACCCTCTTTCCCATTTAGGGGTCTTCAGAAAACGAATCAAGTGCTTATTTTCCTGTAAAAAATATTTTAATATCAAAAAAGCAATTTCCAATTTTTTTATATAAGTTTGAATAGGACGGTGGGAACACCGCCAAATCAGCTGACTATATTTTAAATTTGAAGTGTCTATTATGACAAACTATACAGTCAGAAATTCACAATCTCCAGGCGTAATTTAACATTTAAATGTTTTTGAAAATATTGCATGAGAATTGTTGAGAATATTTAGAATATTGGGCTTAAAAAGGGGTTTGAAAATAACAATATTTTTTATTTTACTTTTTATTAAAAATAGATATTTAAGAAATATTGACATTTAATATTAAAAATAATATTGTTTATAAATCAAAGTCTAAAAGTATGCTAGAGATATTATATGAGGCATGTTATTTGTCGGGTAAAAATATAAAATGATATCATATTTCGTCTACGGAAATTTGAAGCATGCATAAAGTTAAGTTACAAAAGAGAGAGAGAGAGAGAGAGAGAGAGAGAGAGAGAGAGAGAGAGAGAGAGAGAGAGAGAGAGAGAGAGAGAGAGAGAGAGTCTCAATGAATGAATGCATTTTCATTTAAAATTCTACGAGATTTTGTTTCATCCTATTTTAAAATTTATTGTTGTTGATTTTTTTAGCATCGTTCGTATGTTTGCTTTTCTGCATAAATAGCAATAATGGCAGTACCTATAATTACAGTACAAAACATAATGGAGTATCGAACTCAATTTTTTTTATTGCAGAAATGGATAGAGCGTGCAAAGTTATGCTACCCTAAAAAATTAAAAAAATAATAAAAATAAATAAAATATATTGAAAGTTCTTTTTGTGACGTCACGAGAAGCCGCTCCTTAAAAAAAAGATAGAACTTGCCGCCACGTAACGTCACAAAAAGGAATTTCAATAATTTTTTAAAAATACTTCCCGGGCTCTAAGCAATCTGAAAAAAATCAGGGTAGCATGACTTTGCACGCTCTATCCATTTCTGTAATAAAAAATTTTGGGGTCAATACTCCATTATTCAATTCTATATATTCATTTCATTCATTTGAGTGATTTATCTAGCATTATCTGTAGACTCTAGACGTATGTCTGGATGGGATAAAGCAAAAGACTACCGTCGTGCGCAGTCGAATCTATTAAAATCTGGGATATTGTAAAAAGCATTAATTTAAGTCCTAAAACTTTAATTTGTGGGCATCGTTCTGTGAAATTATTTTCCAGAATTTGGGGATGGGATAACTGTGTTACGGGGGGTAGTTGGGATACTTCCTTCGAATATTATTTGTTTAAGAAAATTGTTTCCCCCCCCTCCCCCCTCTCCCCTGTTTTCAATTTAATTTAAAGCATACAAAGTACGTACATGCAAGTAAAAATTTCAAGGACTTTTATCATCGATGAATAATAAAATTCCAGCTAACAAAATGAAGTAGTAATCAACTAAAAACAGATCATGGTACTTGCCGCAATATATTAACTCTATGAGTACTTGCCTCGTATTCATATTACACATATTTATGTATGATTTAATGTTATTAATCCGTTCGCCGCTTTACAGTGTCATGACACTGTTTAAATTGACTCCAGTGGTGTTAGTATGAAGGAAATTAAAGTAGATATATCAACAAATTTTATTAACCAACGAAATAAATAAAATTATGAAACCAAAGAAACGAAAAAAATTAATATTTAATTAAACGAAAATAAAAGAGGGGACATTTTTATTAAAAATGCTTTTTATTATAAAAAAAATCTATATTTATATTGAATAATACAATAAATATAAAAAAAATAATAATGTTAATCTATTTTTTCTCAATTATTTCAAGATAAGTTTCTTTCTGTGTTATTTGACACGTACACTTTTATCGATACAAACTTTTAAATGAATTCCTAGAAGGTTTCTCAATTACAGTCAACGAAAGAGAGGAAAGTTTCAAAAAATATAGCTTCGTCTTCTTAAATTACATTCATGTAATATATAAAATTTAATAAACATATATATAATATATATATATATATATATATATATATATATATATATATATATATATAAATATATATATATATATATACGTAACAGTTTATGGTCCAGTGTAGGTTAAATTACATGAGAGAAACCCTCTGGTTGCTATTGTGTCTATACACAACATAAAGTTTGGGTAAAGTCAGTCAGGTTTACGTAACATGCAATTTTTTCGATCATGTGATATTTTTAAATCAACTTTAAAACAAATTGACAAAAAAAAATCTTTTAGTGTAGAGAGAAAGAAACAGAAAGGCAGCCCGAGATGAAATAAATTTCATCTTTTATTCACTATTAAGCTCTCTCCTCATATAATTTTCTCCTATTTTGCACCATTTTAAAGGAAAAAAAGAGGTAAAAAGACGAGATTACGTATTTTTTCATCTTCTTGAGCATAAAATGTTAGAAATATTATCTTCATTTTATCCTCTTTTTGAGCAAGGAAGAAATAAGATGTGTTTTAGAGGTAAAAAGATTAGGTTTAGACTTGTAAAAGATGAGTTGAAGACGTAATTTTTCAACTAGAGAAAGAGAGAGAGAGAGAGAGAGAGAGAGAGAGAGAGAGAGAGAGAGAGAGAGAGAGAGAGAGAGAAAGAAAGAACGAGAGAGAGAAGGGATAAAAAAGTAAAAAATAAAAAAAAAATTAAAAAAAAATCGGACTTTTCTTTTTCTAAACAGCAGTTCAATATTGTAAGATAATTTATATCTTTATTTAGAACTAATGTATATTAGTCCAATTATTGTGGGCTGGTCTATAATATCATCACAATAGATGGGAATATAAAAAACACGACAACGCAAATGATTTATTGTATCATGAACGTCCCATGATACTTTCGTGATTATCAAACCATGTCACATATGTCAAGCATCTGGGATAAAAACATTACTCTACTGAAATTGAGTCATTGAGTCAATAGCTCTCTAGCAATGTTTTTTTATTTTATTTTTTTTTTACAATGTTTCAAATATTAAGGACCTAGGAGAGTATGTCATCAGTGTATGTATGATATTGCGAATAATTATTCTTGAATGTCAATATCTGAAGAGAAAAATAAATATATAAAAAAAAACAGAAAAAAAAACATGATGGGAGGCAATAAATAATTCTAGTGAATTTGGTGACCGTACAGTACTTATATAGAGAAGTAGTTGGTTATAAATTTACATTTACTTAAGGTGAATTTATATCAACGATTTCCAGCCTGCGACGCGAATAATATGCACTTGCTGTAACATCCATTGGCGGCCATATTTGACGTTTTTTTTAAAAAAAAAGAGCATCGTAACTAACGCGATACCCGGCAAAGTCGTTTGCTACATAGGATTTTATGTCAAAATCGCGTCGCATCGCCGTTGTCGCTCATAAAATAACACCTTAATACATTTACATACTTCTCATGACGTTGCATTTCATAACCCTAGTTGAAAAATTACGTCTTCAAATCATCCTTTATACGTCTAAACCTAATCTTTTTACCTCTAGAGCACATCATATATTCTCTTCGCTCAAAGTGAGGATAAAATGGAAACAATATTTCTAACATTTTATGCTCAAGAAGAGGAAAAAAAGACGTAATCTCTTATATTTCCCTATTGTTTTCCTCTAAAATGGTGCAAAATAAGAGGAGAAAAGACGAGAGGAGAACTTAATAGCGAATAAAAGATGAAATTTATTTCTACTCGGGAATTATTAAGAAGTATATTAAACGCACTGTCATGAGTGATAGGGACTGATAAATCCATTAACCCCAGCATTACCAAATCTATTTTGTCACACGCTTTACCAAGAAGGTGGTGGGGGGGTCTAAATGACCCGATATTTAAATCACATGATGTTAAGTAAAAATTTACAGTTTTTTCCTAAAAAAAAAAAAAAAAATTACGGAAATACATTGCTGGGTGGCTAAAAGAATAACAAATTATTCAGATTTTTTAGAGAATTATTTCACACTCTTTTTTGCTTTAAAAGGTTTACAGGTCGTCTCGAACCCCATCCCTTGGTAATGGCAGGGTTAAATACGCTACATTTAAAAATGATGTAGCTTGTCAATGGATCTGTTATAGTAAACACTTAAAGACAAAATTTTACAAATAAAGAAAAAAAAAAAAAATGACTGATTAATAAAAACTTTCATTTCAAAACTCAATTTTTTAAAATGAATATCCAGTTCTAAATTGGATAGTGAATGTCATGATGCGTACTTGTTAGTGAAAAATGCTCCCTGCCTCTCTTTCTCTCTCACAAACAAAATGCTCATTGTTGATGTTGCTCATAAATCCAATTTTCATATCTAGTGTTCATGTTCATTAAAGTCAAAAATACAAGAGTCGAACAAACAAACTTATAACACAGAAGTACTTATACATATATTGTCATAACAAATCAATGTTTCGTATTATATAGAACTACAATTTGAATTAGTTTTCATTTTATATTATGCTCTACTGTACGCCCATACTCAGGCAAAGGTGGGCACTTATAAATATTATGTTATGAGGTTAACGTGTCCAACATCACTGTGAATGAAGTGTCTTTTTGTCCCTGCCGTATATGAAAGCAACTCAAATTGAATGCTGAACAATTTGCCTAACCTAAAGGAGAGATTCGGTAATTATTCATCTGAATATGCATAATAATTAATATCAAACTAAATTTAATCAAATTGGTTACTATCAGATATTATCAATACGGAGAAAGAAATATTTTTGTCTGTAAAATATTTAATTCATATTTAACTTTAAAGCAGTATCTATATTATTTATATATATTTTTTTATTATTTGCATATTTTCTTATATTTTTAATATTTTAAAAATGATCAATTTTGATTTCAGTGTATTGATATTTTTTATCATACTCGATCTCGACTATGTGTATCTATTACAAGTAATTTAATTTGTGCAGTAAATCAATATGAATATTTCTCTGGGTAAAAAAACACGCAATAAAAGTAGCTATAAAGTATCATAAAATATAATAGTTATGTATTAAATACTATTTATATAGTTATTTAATAGCGTGTTATTATTTTACACCCAATTTTGAAACAAACTTGTTTTATTTAAAACATTTAAAAAAAATAATTCCTGAGAAAGTTGATGCTTTAGTTGGATGTCTTCCACGGCAAACTTTTCTTCTTTAATTTAGATTTTCAATGATTTAAAGGGACATGTAAAAATTTCATAAAAAAAAAAGAAAATATATACCGTTTTAAATTTATGTTATATTTATGTTAATATTAAAAAAAATTATATTTTTTTCTCAATTACATGTACCGAGCTTACCACTAACATTGTGATAAAAATATTACGTGACCGACTAACAATTTATAGAGAAAACTTCATACTTCTAAAGAAGCTTTAGTTTATATAAAACAAAGTTAAACACACTTCTCTTTTTCACAAATAAAAATTTGATAAATTACCATAAAAAAAAAAAAGAAATTTATTCGCATTATTGACATTTTTATGCAACTAATAAAATCAAGTTTATTCCTTCGGGAGGTTTATATTTCATATCTTCTTTTATAGTGAAAATTTATTACAATTTGTTTGAAAATTTGAAACTGTTATGCCTGGTCAAATTTTACGCTCTATATTTAACTTATTTTACATTTCCATTCCATTTTTTTAACAGAGTACAGAAATATTCCTCTTTTATACTCCTTTTCTTTTTCTGACCTGACATTAATTTAAGAAAGCTTCAGCAACTGTATTGATTCTTAACCCTAGGATATACCAAGGTCATTTTTTTTTGTCTCACGCTTTACCAGGGGGGAGATGGGTTAAAACGACCCGCTATTTAAATAACGTGTTAAATAAGAAGTTAAAGTTCTTTCTCATGACTAACTTTTTGCGGAAATACATTGCTGGGTGGCTAATTAAAGATAAATTTTTTCACATTTTTTGGAAAAGCATTTCCCACTCTATTTTCCACTTTAAAGGGGTTATGGGTCATCTCTACCTTCCCCCCCCCATCTTGGCAATTCTATGGTTAATTATGTCCCCACTCCTAAATTTACACAAAGTTCATACTTACTGTTAACGTATTTTTTTTTATAATTTAGTCACCTTTTAAATTTAATATATTCGACCTACATACAAAATTGTACCAAATATTATATTTTTCTTGACTATAACTATAGCTGTTGTGGTATAGGAACTAATATGAAGAAATTTGACCAAAAAATTAAGGAAAATTGGTAAGAAAAAACTAAAACACAGGTTACTTTGTAACAATTATCTTCATCATTAATTTAAAATTGTACTATAAAATTAAGCAATTCACATAGTTTAATATAAAAACAATTTACATTACAAAATTATACAGCACATGCATTCACAAATCGCACCTCATTTATAAATATAATGGAAATGTATATCTAACGCATATGTTTATAATATATATTTTAAGGGTAAGGTAACACGCCCAGTGTTTAAAATATATTTCCACACATGAAAATTATATATAAAACATAATTATCTTCAAACCTGCATCCCCTATCAGTAGCTAAAATATTGGGTATGGAAATTCGATTCATTTTTTGAGTAATGAATTTTTAAAATTGAATAATTTAACAAGGATAAATGGAACTTTCATGATAAATTAGCCAAATTTAAAAATTAATAACTCAAGAAAGAAATAGATCGAATTTGTATACTTGATATTTTAGCTACTGATAGGGGATGTAGAGGAGAAAATTTGAAGATTTATTTCATAATTTAATTATTTTCATGTGTAGGAATTTTTTTAACATTCAGGTGTGTTTTGGCCATGTTAACAAAAAAAATCGATTTGAGAATAAAGTTTCCTTATAAATATTATACAGTCATTATAATATTAAGATAATAAACTAATGACTTTTGCGGTTTCTAAAGTTTGTGTCATAATATGAAAACATGGATGGTGTGTAAGCCTTTACCCTATTTGCAAGAGCACACACGAGTTTAGAATTTCAAGAAAACATGTTGTCTTGTTCGAGCATGTTCGTTCAACAGCTGTGTAAAAGTGTTTTTCAACATGTGGCACAAATTTATGTTTACTTTCTTACTAAAAACAATTGTAACGTCACGTGCCTTCTTGAAGGAATATTATTTTATAGATAAACTTGAAGCGCTTTAATTTATAAACATAGAAGAAATAGGATTAACTTTAGCATTCCCAAGGAGGGGGTAGAGATGACCCTTAACTCTTTTAAAGAGGGAAAAATGTAAAATACTGCTCCAAAATTTCTTAAATAAATTGTAATCCTTAAGTCGGTATAACACGATACAATTTTAAATACGATTTTCCCTTCCAAGAAAACTTGAACTCCATTTGATTGTAGAAATGAAATTTTCTTGTAAGGAAACATTGTATGCAATCTCAGGTTTTATGGTTAATAACCCAGCAATTTTTTCCCACAAAAAAAGTGAATGAATAAGAAAAATATAATAAATAAATAAATAAATAAATAAATAAATAAATAAATAAATAAATAAATAAATAAATAAATAAATAAATAAATAAATAAATAAATAAATAAATAAATAAATAAATAAATAAATAAATAAATAAATAAATAAATAAATAAATAAATAAATAAATAAATAAATAAATAAAATTGTAAATTTTTTTAAACTTTTTTTAGTATTTGATTTAAATAGCAGGCCATTTCGCCCCCCCCCCCCCTTTGGTATAGAAAAAAAAATGTCAACAAATTCCTTGGTAATGCTAGAGTTCATAATCAATTTTTCTGTTATAACAAGGAAATTCGTACATATTTCAATTTGTAAATGATATTGTTTTTACAGTTATTGCAATTAAAATTGTTAAAAATATAACAATTAATTTTAATGACATAAATCATTATAAAATATTTAATGTAACATATAATTTAAAAACATTCAGTGACGCAGTAGATGATGTAATATTGAAATATAAAACTGCTGGCATATAGTTAATCATCACAGTATATGTGATTACATGTCAGTCTATTTTACAAAATAAACAATGAATGTGATATGATTGATGAAATAACAATGTTATGATATGAAACTATAAATGAAGTGACAATGTTTTCAATTATTTGTTTAAATAGAGAGAAGATAAAAGTAATAAATAATTACATATTGTTACATATTAATATAATAAATATAAAGTAAAAATTTATATTAAATTTATACGTATTACATTTTACACGTATGATATCACATCTCGACTTAAAATAAATTTAATCTTGTATTCGTTAAAAATATTAGCTCTCACCTCGTCTAATTCCCTCCTATTTTGCACCTTTTTAGAGGAAAAAAGAGGGAAAAAGAGGAGATTACGTTTTCTTTCCTCTTATTAGGCATACAAGTTTAGAAATATTGGTTGGTATTCACGAAGAGTTAAGGAGCGTTTTATGGAGATATATTTTAAGAAGTGTTTTTCTTACCTGTTACCTGGTATAAAAAACACTTCTTAAAATATCTCTCCCTAAAACGCTCCTCTTCGTGAATCCTACCCACTGTCTCAATTTAATCCTTACATTGAGAGAAGGAGAAATAGTAAGATGTGTTTTTGAGGTAAAAAGACGTTGAAGACAAAAATCTTCAACTAGGGATTCATAAATTTTTATTTTAAAAACGCGCCACAACGTTAAACACATTCTTGATTTGAAAATTTTACAGTAATGAATAAATGTATTATTGTAATGATCATTTTTTCTTTTCATGTTCTTGGCATTGGTCATTTTCTCAACTTATTATATCCACCAACTCAGATGCCTGGAATTTAAACCATTTACCACAATAATTCCATTAATATTTATTTAAAAAATAAACAAACTCCAGAGAGAATAAACTGTAAAGGCAGATTCATATAAGCGGATATGCGCGACGTGAAATAACACGATTTTGACACACAAGCTGTAAAATCCTATATCGCCCAAAAAAAAAAAAAAAAAAAAAAAAAAAAAAAAACGAGTGAAATCGTTCATTGAAGAATTTCGATGCTTCGATGCTCCATTTAAACAGTAAATATGGCCGTCAATGAATGTTACAGCAGGTGCGCATTATTCGCTAGCTGAAAATTGCTCATGTAAATCCACCTTAACAGACATTTTGACGTAAAAATCATTTCATCGTATTTTTTTTTAATATTCTATACTGACTTTATTTTTCAATATCGTACATTTAATCAATATAATACTTCAAAACGATGAAAATTTAATATATTTTGCTTTTATTTAATAAAACATTGAGATATAATATCCAACGGCAGCTGTATTTAATAAATATATATCACACGTTCTGCTAAAATTGTCATGTCTTTGTAAAGTGTTACGATACAAAAACACACTCGACTGATCGAACACTTGTTTCTTATATAATAACGAGATGAAAGCTCGTCGTATTGAGAATTACTCTTTAGTAATGGTTGCCCGATAAATCATTTCTGTCACATTTCATGAAATTGAAAATACAACAAAAAAATTTATATATATATATATATATATATATATATATATATATATATATATATATATATATATATATATATATATATATATATATATATATATATATATATATATATATATATACAGACAGGGCCAGAAATGGTGTTCCGATCGTACGCTAAATTTTCGGCGGGAGGACTTTCAGCTATAAAGTTGAAATTTGGCATACATAAAGCCAAGGGTTGTAAGTTTTTTTGACATGTGTTAAAAAAAATTTAAAATCACTCTTTCATGCATTTTTAGGGGTGGATTCACGATTTGCATTACTTCCTTATGGGATTTCCATGTTAAATTTCCTTTTAGTAATTTTTTGAAACATTTCTTAATTCCTTTCATTTACAAAACTTTTAATGTAATTGTAATGTAAAATAAAATAACCCATGACTTTTCATAACTAAAAATAGAATATTGATCTATTTGGGAAAAATAAAATCAATCTCACCTAAATTCGAAACTTATTTACATGCAATGTAATAATGTTATAAATATACACATAATTATATCTCATAAGCTTTTTTTTTTATTTAAAATATAAATGAATCTGAAGTATTTTTTATAAACTTACGTTAGTGATTAAATTGTTTAGCTTAGTTTCAAAAAAACAAGTAATAGGTTAGTATTTTTTAACTGCAACTCTTATAAAATTATAATATACCTGGAATTTATATAATATTATGTAATTATTTGCAATCATTAATATCATATGCATATTATTTTTTCATTACTAAATACCTACATAATATCTAGATAATTGGATTTTATTTAAATAAATTGGGAGTTTTGTTTGTATTTTATATTTATGATAAATTCAATTCAAAACAATTGGTCATTTTCAAAACATACAGAAACAATCAATAATATGAAAGCACTCTGAATGAAATGGTAAGACATGTCCAAACATACAAATTCTTAAAAATTAAATGTAACATAGCTAGATACATTGTAAAAAACAATTCTTCAACAATAATATTTTTACGGCTTTTTTTAAATTCAACATACAGTGGTTTAAGTTTTATATACAGTGGAAGTTCATTATATAATCTAAATGACATGAAATAAGGTCCCTTGTTATATATTTATTTAAATAAATGAAACGTGTATGAATATATATATATATATGTGAATTGTTTGTAGTGTAAATTTAAAGGCTAGACATGCCTCGTATTTTAAGGTACAGTACATAGTAAGATGCCACGGCTAGACAAATAATATAAAATTCTGTACTAAAATATGCGACTTTATGAAAATTTCTTTCAGTCTTGCTATACTTTACATATTTGTTATAAAAAAAAAATATTTGAGTTGTAATTTATGTGCGGACAGCTATGCTATACATGCGGGTCAGTAGACAGGCTATCTTATATGAACATGGAATTTTTCCGATATTAAAAAACCTTTGCCTGTTTAAATGGAAATGATACTTTCATGCATGTCAAACAGACTTTTATAATATAGACATGCATGATACTCAATATAAATTTTAATACACTTTTTATTTTTAGATTAAAATAATATTAAAATTATTCTAAACTTGTTCCTAATATTTAAATATACAATATAATAGTATATATATATATATATATATATATATATATATATATATATATATATATATATATATATATATATATATATATATTCATAAATAAAAATTATTCTATATTAATTTTCAACACAAAAAAATAAATGTCATCTTTTATTCGCTATTAAGCTCTCTCCTCGTCTAATTTACTCCTATTTTGCAATATTTTAGAGAAAAAAAAGGGTGAAAAAGACGAGATTGCGTCTTAATTATTTCCTCTTCTTGAGCACAAAAATCTTAGAAATAATGGGTGCGATTCACGAAACAGTTAGCCAGGTTTCTAACCACGTTTAGCTTAACCACGTTTAACTATACCTGTTTTACCTGTTAAACGACCCTAGTTAAACGTGGTTAAGCTAAATGTGGCTAGAAACCGCGATAACTGCTTCGTGAATCGCGCCCATTATGTTTAGACGTGTAAAGGATGCGATGAATTGAAGATTTAATTTTTTCAATTAGAGCGGTGTTTGAAAATAAAAAGCAAGAATCTTATTACATAATCGAAAATTAAAAACGTAAAGCAGCTCGAAAGTTGCTAGGAAATCTAGTTTTGTGGGAAAAAATCAAATTTTCAAATCATGTGTTTTTGATCAGTTATATTTTTTACTTAAATTTTTTTGATAATTATTTAAAATACGCATCGATATGTGCCGTGTTGGTTGAAACACTCAGGTGAATGAAGGTTATCACTTTTTATTTAATTTTCAAATGATGATTATTTCTGATGAAAATAGATTAACATTTCTGCTGGAAATCCTGCAATAATTTTGTTACAATGATGAGTTCAACTATATAGATTGTTTTCAAACACTTTAATTTAATAATTTAATCCAACTAAAAAAAAATTGAGCATTATTTTTAGGTCAATTACGTTGCCATTGGTAGTTTAAATGAAATCCATTTATATAATCCTAAATAACGAATCCAATTGTACACAATACTCTAATTACAAAAGTATTGTAGAAAAAAAAATGACAGTAATGTGTTTGAAAGCGTGTTGGAATCTATGGCAATTGAAATAAACTGACAGTAACTGGGATATCACACCGTCGAATAGTTAATAAATTGTACTGCCAAATTGGCAAAGTGCCAGTGAAGTTGAAGCATATAGCCACCTGGAAAATGCTGACTCTACGACCGATTGAGAACTCTCATTACAACATTTCATGCTGTTATTGTCACCTTATATTTGAGCCAAGTAAAATATTGCCAGAATTAGGAAAGTAAAATATTTTTGAAACTTAAATTGTGATTTCATAGTTTTATATTTGTGCTAATTTTAAGGATTAATAATGAATGATAAAATGAAAGGAATTTATACTTTTTCCATGAAAAAATCTCGTAATTATCGGAAGAAATTCAGGAAATATTAAATACTGAAAAAAAAAAAATAATAAATAATAAAATATAATTCGTGATTAAGGATTAATGTCATCATTGCTCAATATTTAACTGAAAATATTTTTGCTATTTTTAGTCCGTAAGCTAAAGGACAAAATAACTGTTTGTTTGCTGATGTAAAAAAACAACAATTTCGATGTAGATTTTGAGTAATTAATTTTTTGTGTGAAATAGATACTGATTTGACTAAAAGTCACAGCAGTCCCCATTTAAAACAATGCTAATCTCAAATGCTATATATATCGAAAGTTTCATAGAATTTGGTCTACTTTTTTTTCATTGAAGATTATTTCATGGTGTCAGGAAGGTTTGCTGAAATTTTCAGATTGGTTCACCCACTGACGTTAATCCTTAAAAAGTTTAAATATATTGTTGTAAATATTATTTTATATATACTTCGATATACATATACACATGTTCAAAGTTTTTAATATTTTACCAAATGCTTCATTGTACAAGCAAGGAATTGAGATGTTACATCTCAATTCCTTGGTACAAGTTTTAATTTCTATTAAGAAATATCGCAAGTAATGTAAATTTGAATATCCTTATGATACATGTCACAAGATAATGATTGTACTTGATGGAGATCACACAATGCCTTCGTATCGTATGCTATAATCGTATGATAAAACTTTAGAACCAGTTCTAAATGAGAAACGTACGATATCATGTGATGCGATACGAAACGAAGCTGTGTGATGCGCGCATAACTGATCGCATAGTTTCTTAATCTTTTTTATCATGCGCTGCAAAATCATGCGATTCTGTGTAAGACAGCCCTAAATGACACAAAATGACAGTTTTTGGAAAAGTGGCTTGTAGCTGCTATAAAATATACTCAACCACATAGTAAATTTATAATAATTTACCAAATGATACGAGAACTAAAAAAAAAAAAAAACGTTAATATGTCAAAGAAAAAAGGAAAACAATGCCTTTTAAATAAAAGTGTACAATATTGACGGTTTTATCAAAGACTCATAATCTAATTATATACGTTTATTTGTAAGTTGATTTGTCTTTACGTAAATTAAGCATATTTTATGAAATTTGAATTACATGCAAACAAATTAAAAGCTGATTATATTTTTACTTGCATAATAAAGCTTATTTAACAAAATGTAATATTCCATCAACTTCCACACTAAAATAATTCATTATTACCTGTTATATACAAAATCAATATTTGAGATTAGTCCAGAGCGTGTGATAGCTTATGGAGATAAAAAAAAATGTAAATAATGTAAATTAATTGTATTAATATTAAAAAATTGGTACATATTAATAAACGTATTAATTTCAATTTTACAATACGACAAATTTTTTTATCAAAAATGTAGGAGAGATGAAAATTTTAATATAAAAATCAACATAAAAAATTTATTTATGGGACATTGAATTATATTAGAGAGTGTGAAGTTAATTCTCCTATTGGCAGTTAGAATTTCGGTGAGTTAAATTAGAGCATAGAATTTTACTTCAAAATTAATTACTTCTTGCGTATCTTTGACGAGGGGGTCTGCACTTGATATTGTATGTTGATCAAAAGAAAATACTTAAGGCAGTTATATTTACACTCTCTAATTCCAAACTTTATGATCTGAACGTCAAACAGTGTAATAAAGCCTAGTTCTAACTTTAATGATTTTGGCAAATGGCATGGAATTTAGATTATAATTAAATATCTGTGTTGATATAATTAGATTGCAAATATTGTATTTTAATGAAGAGTATTAAAATATTGTGATTAAATATTAAATCCGAAAAACATGAGCTTCCTTATTTGTTACAAAAAATTAAAATAAACGTATTGTTGTAAATCGTATTGTAATATAGTAAGCAACAATATTATCCATATAACTGAAATATATTATAAATTTCAGTCACTTTTTTTTTATTATTATTGAAACGAGTTGTAGCGTTAATAGTTCTTGCAAACATTAAATGGGCAAACTATATGATATTTTTTATTGAAGAAAGGAATAGAGGGTGCCAAATTATGATACTCTGAATTTTATCATTTTTTTATTTTTTTAATTATTATTATTTGAAAATACAAGATTTTGGGTGCTGATTCTGCTGAATATTACTTTTTTTTTAGATTTCTCGGAACAGTATTTCACACTCTTATTAAAGCTTCCCTAGTTAGTTTCTCCCCCCCCCACCCTTGATATAGTAAAGAAAGTAATATATTCTTTGAAAGTGGTACAAACTACTAGAAAAGTAATACTTCCTTCATCATTTTAAAACTTAAATTATATTATAGTCTCAATACTTTAAATGTTGTTTTAAAAAGAAAGTTTTACAAAAAATAAAAATAAAATCGATAATTTGCTAAGTAGAAAAAAAACTTCTTCGCTATGCATCGAAAGATCAACGCGTCTAAGCTTGGAGTATAAATATGATGTGAAATTAAGCTTCTTTGCAGAAAATCCTTAGAGCTGTAATCTTTGTTAGTTAAAGTTTCTAAGTACAACTTTTTGAAGTTTAAACTTCAAAAGTGTTCTCTATGTAACACGTAGAAATATTGTCCATGAAACTTCAAATTAAGACTTTCAAAAACTTGTAACTAAAATAATCATAATATAACTAGGGATTACATTTTTTTTTTCAGATTTTTTGGAGAATTATTTCAAAAAATTTTGTTTTCTGCTTTAAAAGATTTAAGGGTCGTCTCGAATCCCACCCCCACCCCTAATGTTAGGGCTAAATGTAACGAAGCCCTATGGTATAGTATAGAATCTATACCATATAGGTATAGACTCTGACAAGGGCAAATTTCTCCTAGATAAAGAGCACGTAGAAGCGTTGATATTATAATTTATGGTAGACGTGTATCTCTTTTCCGGCTTCCCGATCTTGAATCATTGAATCAAATTGAATTTAATGAGATATAACTTCCTTTAGATGAGATCACATAACTGAACAGTGATCTGAAAATTGTACAGAATAATTCGAAGTAAACACAGTACTTCGTTTGACTCAAAGTGCAGTAAAATAAATAATTTATAAAATTACGGTGCATTCACATAGCCCAAAATAGGTGCACTATTTTCTACAAATAAGGCCTACTTTTTTTAATCTTAAATAAAAAAAAATGGTATATAATATAAAATCAAACATAAAATCGAGTCTTAAAAATGGCCTTAAATCAAGTTTTTGCATATGCCACTGTACATTTAAAGCCACACATTATTAATTAAGGCCTAATTTTAGGCTTGATACAAAAAAATGTGACCTCAATGTAACATTAAGGCTTTTTCATTGTCCCTTGTATAATTTTTTTTTTAAAGGAACGGAACGATACTTTATTGATGCAAAATATATCAAGATTTATATATGTAATAAAATGCATTTTCTTGTCTCCCGATGTTTGTTTTGCAACGTTGTGGTTCTCAAGGAGACTCCACTTTTAAACGATGCAGAATGTCACGGTCGAGATAAGAGAGAAGAGTTTACAGTCTTTGGCATTCAGTATTTATGAGACATCTTTATGAAAACACTTAAAAAACATGAATATAAGAAGATGCAAGTACAAAAAAATGTATCATAAAACTTATACTGAATAATTAATAAATGAAATTTTATATTTTATCAAAGTGCTATATATACCTATTTAATATTAAAGAAACTTTAAATGCTGTTTTTAATATTTTAGTTGTCATATATATATAATATATACCATATGTAATATTATGCATGAGTAACTTTAAATACAACACAAAACATTTATGAAATATGACGGATGTGGGAAAATTACATGGTACAGTGTAGTTAGATTTTTTATTGTATTTTGTGCATCTGCCACAATGATAAAATGCTACAGTTGTTTATACATTAAAATGTGATGTTAATATCCATATAGTTGGGAAAAATAAATTAAATTGTACATACAAAGTCTCTATGTATGAATAAAAATTAATGTTACTACTCTAGATGGAATAAATTTAATCTTTTATGCTCCATTAAGCTCTCTTCTTCTAATTAGGCACTTGCGTGTGACGTCAGTGTGATGTCAGATAGGGAGTTTCAACATTTGTCCGCCAGTCGTCGATGATGGACTGGTGGAGCTACGCAATGTATAAGCATAGGACAAAATATTATAAAAATTATTTAAAAATATATAAAGAAAAGTTTCTAAATTCTGAGGTGAGCAAAAGTTTGTAAATTTTATTTTTAACACTTTGTTCACCTGACATTTTTTATTTTCATTTTAAATAATTTATAATGTATTTTTTTAATCTTTTGCCTGCATGCAGAGTTCTCTACAAATACCCCAGCATGGCGGCCTGCGCGCGCATGTTTTCACTCAGCCCCTGTAAAGTACACTGACTGCAAAAACAACTAAATACCAAAGGCATTGAGAATCTCCACAATCACTTTTACATCACCAAAAGTGTTTAGCTTCTCAATGCTTTTATTGTTTACGGTCTTCATACCTGTTGTAAAAAGCTAAAAAGTGATCACCAATCTAACTACTCGCCAGCTTAACTTCGGTAATCACTTTCGATCATACCCTTACCACTGCACTGCTAATGCTTTCTTAGTAGGAAGAGTATTATTGAGGTATATAAAATAAATAAGAGCTATGGTGAAATGACAAGGGTTCATTTTAATACAAGGTTATACAAATTTCGACCCTAGGGTAAAATTTGATGGCGGTTCTAATGGTGACCCTTAAATTTGCGACCCTTTGACCCTTAAGGGTTAAAAGACCCTTAAATTTTTTTTTCGTGAAAAATTGCGAAATTGACATTAGCAATGTCCTTAATTAACTTTAGAGCTCTTATTTACGCATTTTAAGGGTCGACCCTTGGGGTCTAACAGGGGTCATTTTTTAAAAGTATACAAATATTTATAACAAAATTTGTCAAAAACTGTGAGGATTATGGATTTAGCATTGGCTTTAATTGATTCAGTAAGAATAATGACCCTCTAAGGGTCGACCCTTAAAATATATTATGATCTATTCCGCATATAATACTTCTAAATGCTATTAACATGCAATTTCTGAATGCTAATTCTATTAACAAAAATCTAATGTTTAAAACGTTAGTTTTTAAATGGTTAAAACAGTGATTAAATAGCAAAGACATTTAGCTGTTTTTCTAAATACTTTTAACGTTCAGTAAATGTTAAAAGCATGGAGGGTCTGAATACCGAATTTTTGCAGATGATTGCGTTGCTCATGCAACCGCCTTATTCCTTCCTATTCTGCACCATTTTAGAGGAAAATAGAGGAAAAAGAACGAGATTACGTCTACTTTCCTCTTATTGAGCATAAAATGTTTAGGATATTGTCCCCATTATATCCTCACTTTGAGTGAAGAGGAAATAAGATGCATTTTAGAGGTAAAAAAAATATTAGGTTTACACGTGTAAAGGATGAGTTGAAGATGTAATTTTTTCAACTTGGGTATATCGTCCCTCGTCCGCAATAATGAGATATCTGCCTTCCATGAGTTTTTTGCAATAATGATCTGTCTGCTATTTCAGATGAGCTCTATATTGAGCTTTATTTTATGCTAATTTGCAGTTCATAATTGCGCTCACTTGAAAAAGCAGACAGCTCATTATTACAACAAAATCATGGTAAGCAGATTAGCTCATTATTGCGGACGAGGGACGATATAGAGAAATTTCTTGCCTCATTTATTTGGTGGGCAGATGAGTAGATCAAAAATGAACTTCATAAATTTTCAAAAATATTTCGTAATGATAGAATGACTAAAATTCGTATTCAAAAAAGAAATTTTGCAATTAGAATTCCATAAACTTGTTTTAAAATGGTCCATGAAATATAAATTTAAAAAATTTTGTTTTAGAAAATTCCTATGTGTATAATATATAATATAATGATCAGTGAATTAACAGTATGTATTGATTGAATTATATCATATCCCTACTTAGCTGTATAATGTTTTTAATAATTTTTTTCCTCGTCTTTTTTTACTGTCTATATATACAGTTCGGCTCATTCCACCAAAGGCTCGAATTGATCGTTACAAAAATGGCTTTGTAATAAGATCCGTGGATGAGTGGAATCGGCTTCCGGGTCCTATATATCAAGAAATGTTCTGAAACACAGTTTCCTAGTGTTTTAAAGAAACACTATATTTGTAAAAATAGTTTATGATTGCACATTTTGTATTTGTACTTTGGGTGAAATAAATAAATAAATAAATAAATAAATAAATAAATAAATAAATAAATAAATAAATAAATAAATAAATAAATAAATAAATAAATAAATAAATAAATAAATAAATAAATAAATAAATAAATAAATAAATAAATAAATAAATAAATAAATAAATAAATAAATAAATAAATAAAATATAAACTATTTTCCACAATTTTCTAGGGTAAAATAGAAATTATGACTTCTTTCCTGTTCAATTTATCTTTACTTTGAATGAATATATTAGGACATTAGATTTTCTTTCATTTTAATTTATTTTTTAACGTACAAAGATATAATATATATATATATAATATTAGTTTTAGACGTATTATAATAAAAGATAAGTTTAAAATTTAAAATGTTTATTAATATTATAATATTTAAAATTTAATTATTATATAGTTTACATTTGACTCACTATATATAAGCATGCTTCGTAATTTACAATGGAGATATTTGAATTATATAAAACATGACTATTTATTGCGCGTAAATTTAATACCAAGAACTCTAATTTAATTTATATATAATACAAATAAAATGTTAATCATAATAAATTCATTTCATATTGTCAGAATTGTCGTAAATATTTATATTTTTCTACCAAATTTTAATTTAAATAAATTCCAGGAATACCACAATTAAGGAAGTTTTGTGTTGGCATAAATATATTATATATAGTATTATTAGTTAGCTTAATTTACACAACTACTAGAGTCTCTCTGTTTATTCAACATTGAGAACTTGAATTCCTTATTTTCACAAATAACATCAATTTTTTAATTGAAATATGATTTTTTTTTTCGTTTAATTTAATTTTCAATTTATTACGTGGTATAAAATAAACCTACCACTATATCCACTTTGCTCTTATTTTGCTTACTACGTTACATATAGGTTAGAGATAACGCTGAACAGCTGTTCGACAAACTTCCCTTTGATTAACATGTAAACCTTAGCAAATTCACAAAAATTCTGAATTTTTTTTTAGAGTCAGACATTAGTGCTTAAAAGCCATAGAAATTATTTCAAAACAATTTAACGAGCCGATTTTTTAAAATTAAGTTCTTAGTTTGTCTCTTCATGGGAAAGCCCTAATGCTGAAAATTAAAAAATAAAGTAATTTAAAAAAAAATCGGCTCGTCAAATTGTTCTATGGCTTTTAAAAAAATTTCAGAATTTTTGTGAATTTGCTAAGGTTTAAATGTTAATCAAAGGGAAGTGCGTCGAACAGCTGATCGACGTTATCTCTACTTTAAAGTGCTTTTTTATGGAGCGATGTTGCGCGAGGCTTGGCAGGACGAGAAAAGCGCACTTGCAGTAAAACTGTATGGCAGCCATATTAGCGAGGAAAAATCACGGCGCGATTAAATTGCTATACGGGAAAGCTATTGTTCCTCGCCAATATGGCTGTCATACAGTTTTACTGAAAGTGCGCTTTTCTCGCCCCGCCAAGCCTCGCGCAACATCGCTCCATGAAAAAGTGTCTTTAGAACCGCACTAAATTTATTTACTATACCTCCAAGAGACAAAGTAATACATATATATATATATTAAATAATGCAAGAAATTTAAAGATTGGAATTTAAATATCAGGATACAAATTGTGAAATAAATTAATCCTCTTGACAACATTGAAAAGTCAATGTTCGATTTTGTTTCCTGGTTTAAACTTTATAATGAAATGTTCGTAGTATAATTTTTTCTATAGATATATCCTTATACTGTATATAAAAAAAATTATTCATTTCCAGTTCTATATATTATTAACACAAAGGAAAACGCGGAAAAATGTTTTGAATACAACGCAGTAGGTTGTTGTTGTTTTTATTTGTTGAGGAAATTCTAGGAAAAATAAAAATTGAATTATAATGAGCTATATAACTTCGTCAACAAAAAACAAGAGAAATTTAAATTCATTTTTCATCGCTATTTTCATCAGATAATGCATTCTGTATACACTCTTAAAAAAATTTGGTTGAATTTTTGACATAGAATCAGTGGATTTTTAACGCCTTAAATCATGATTTTTCAGGTGTTTCGTTGCGTATTTTCAGTAGTTAGTATAAGCTATTGAAAGCGAGCGTTAAGTTTGCCACGGCTCAAAGTGCCATCTTTTGAGCGATAGGAAAAACTGAACGGTGACCTATACACGGATCACTATATAGCAAGTATATACTGCAAAGCCGTCTCTAAAGTGAGTGCGTACTGTACACCTGCGAATATTATCATAAAAATTAAATAATAAAATATTTTGAACACTGCTAATTTAGGCCATGTCATCCAGTAAATCTAAACGCAATTGCTGTGTTGTTGGATTGTTAATATTACTTATAGAAATATACGGAAAATTTAAAGGTGGATTCACGCAGCAAAAAGAAAAAACGTAATCAAGTTATACAATGATGTAATAATTAAATATAACTTATTGAAGTACACAGTAATTTATATATGTTTGTTGCATATAATATATATGTGTATACATATATATATATATATATATATATATATATATATATATATATAATATGCTTGTATAAGTTGTGTACATATTAAATAATGTTTCGTGTTTGATTAAATATTTAATAATATTGGGCTTAAGAAGCATTCTCTCTGTTATTTGTTGTAATAATTATTAACTGGCATATTATGAAAGAAAATATTGCTTCGACTTAATTTTATGAGCAGTACACATGCATACATTAATTATAATAATTATGATAAATTTCATAATGAATTTTACTTTAGTAATACTGGGCGCGATTCACGAAGAGAGTTATCCAGGTTTTTCACTAACCACGTTTGGTGTCATTGAATTAGTTGGCGCTAACCGTGGTTAGTGAGAAAGCTGGATAACTTTCTGGTTATCTCTTTCGTGAATCGCCCCCACTAACAATATATAGTAAAAATAATGGAATCTTTGATGTTTTTTATTAATATTATTGATACTTCTTTAACATCAAATAGTAATGTTGCGGTGTTATATTGTATGGATGGGACTGCTTGGGAGCCAACAAATTTTCTACGATATGCAGTATGCAGCCAGAACTTTCAAGGAAGTCGGAAATAAAATTACCCACATAGTCCTTCCTACCTCCAAGGCGCGGATCATGAAAAAAAATTCGGGGGAAGGGGGCCTGCCTCCATTAGGCAATGCAATGTAAAAAAAAAAAAAAAAAATTGGAGTGGAAAAAAAAGTCTATTGCCCATGGTAAACCACCCAACATTTCAGGGGCCAGATTAATTCCCCACCCCCCGGATCCACGCCTGCTCTTCTCTGCCTTTCTTCCTGCTAAATATATATTATATATAAAAAAGTATCAAAATCTGACCAAAACACCAAACGCTATGAGCGCGCTGTGAATTAAAAGATTATTTTTTTGCCCCCCCCCTTCCCCAAGCCCCCAACTTGCGGCGGGGTAATAGGTAGAATAGAAAATTTAGAAAATTGCTTTATTGGGTAGGGTTAAGGTAGAGGGATAGGATGGCGGCCACAGCCTGTTACGCTGTGCAGCATTCGCTAAGATGAGACTGAGGGAACCGTGGGAAACTTCAGTGACTTCAGTCAGGACGGACCCCTCTATACTTTTTCTCAATGGACCTTCTGTCTGCATCGCATGTGTTGACATTTTTATTTTAAAGAATTTGTTAAATAATTTTTTGGTTAGAAAATAAATATAGTGATTATTCAACAGTGAATAATTTTTTTACGTTAGCAAAAGAATGGACAACCTGTATGCTTTTTTTAAGTTATATTTAAAGAAGACCTCAGTTATTTATATTGTCAATTTTCTCTGTATTTTTTTTTAGCCCTTCAACCTTCAACACAATTAAATGAAAAAGTGCAGTAAAAAGAGAAAAGAAAATACTGAAATTATTTTAATGTATATAATATATTATAATTATATAATTTAAATATTATGTATACTGATAATAAATATAATTATTATAATATAATGTATTAAATATCTCATTTAATTTTAACATTTATTTTAAATTTTTGGATCACGCTTTTTATAATTTATTCATTATTCAATCTCTTTGAAAATTTGTTACTTTAATACTAAAATATTGACAAAATCATGCATTTATTTTTAAACTGATTATTATTTCTTCTCTTTTGATGGCAACGTTGCACATCCACCTGCCACCTGCGTTGTTGACAATGCAACTCATCAACCCCCACCTCCGCGTGACAGACGGAAGTGCCAGCAGCCCCGGCCAAGACTGGAATGCGAACAAATTACCCCCAGGCAATCAGCCGCGTACTGCAGATGCTGCGCATCAAAATGTTGTGGAAATTCCTCCCCTTGCAGATATTATTGAAGTTATTAAAAAATTGAAAGTTACTGCTACAAAAAATAATGAAAGTAAAATAATAGTGGCGATAGAGGGGATGGTCGGAAGAAACAATGTAAATGCAAGGATCACACTACGTCGAGCGTCGTTAGGACTTGGATGGGTGACCGTTTCAATTAAGAATTACGTTGCTCCCTCTCTGGGGTAAATTTTTCTCGCAATTTAACCCAGTGCAGTGATGCACTTGTGTGTGGTTCCCCAGACTTTGGTTGTCGCTTTGTTTTTGGTCCATTGAGAAAACGTATAGAGATGTCTGTCCTGATGACTGAGGTTTTCCACGGTTCCCTCAGTCTCACTTCAGTGAATACTGAGACGAGTAACAGGCCTTGGCCACTATCCCTCCATACCTTATCCCGAATCACGGACCAAATACCCCCGGACGAAATACCCCCGGACCAAATATCCCCGCCCGTACCGGACGAAATACCCCCGGACGAAATACTCCCGGACGAAATATCCCCGGACGAAATACTCCCGGACGAAATACCCCCGGACGAAATACCCCCTTGTAAGTGTAGAGGGGCGGGCGACCAACACGGGAGGGGAAGTTGACTTTATTTATAAAGTCTGTTTTTCTGTCGTTTGTCTGACGTCACGCGCGTCGTATTAAAGAAGGAAGTTAGTAACGCCATTTTTCACAACAAATATATATCATATAATATTCAAAGTATATTTATAGTTAATGCCGTATCAAGATCTCAAATTGCGTCTTTAATTTTATACCAAAACATACTCAAAATTGTGCCGCAAAAACGATTTTTGTATATGCTATGCTTACTTTGATTGTGCGGCAATTATAAATTGTCTCAGCGTTTTGCAGCAAGATTTTGAAGGTTTTTAAACGATTTTAGGTTTTTAAACCTAGGTGTGCCCCTAGCGATTTGAGCAAAGCCCGAAATTAACAAATATTTCGGGATTTGCTCATTTAAATTTGAACATTTCTAGAAGTGCTCAAATCGAAAAAAGCGAACCCCGACGAGAAGTTTTATTTCGGAGTTTGCTCATTTAAATTTGCTCATTTCTGAAAGTGCCCAACTCAAAAAAAGCAACACCGACAAGAATTTTTATTTCGGGCTTTGCTCACTGTTTTGATCATTTCTAGAAGTGCTCAAAGCAAAATGAAAAATAATAATTGGAAATTGTGCCGTATTATAGCAATAAATAATAAAATATTGTAAATTTAATAATATTTTAACTATATTACTTTTTAATTTATTGATAAAAATGCAAATTTAATATTAATAGCGTGTATATAGTATTTTTTTTATTAAAACATTTCTTTCTGTATTATTCAAGTCATATTGAAAAAATACGATTTTTTCACACTGAGAGACACTTTTAATTTTTTTATTATCATTTTTTTATAATTAAAGGGTATGATTACAATTTATATAATCTAGCAATAAATTCCAGGTTGCAGATGAACAATTTCTAAGTTCAGACGACGTACCACACATGACAAAGAAAAGAGTGTCTCAGATCAGCAGCAGCATTAGCAAATTCAAAGCAAGGTTTTGTGTTTTGCAACTGCAAGAAAGGTTGTCAAAATCTAAAACATGTTGTGCAAAGAAAAAATTTAGATGAAATTTAAAATACCATGAAAGTAATCCCTGCAAAAATAAGTCAAGTTCAGGTAATAATCAGTTATAATATTTATTTATTTATTTATTTATTTATTTATTTATTTATTTATTTATTTATTTATTTATTTATTTATTTATTTATTTATTTATTTTAAGTTAGTACTTTTGATACTATCTTGAGGAGCTCTTTGCTTCTTTGCAAGTTCTGTAAATAAAGTTAAAATGATTTTGTAATATATCAGCTGAAAAAAATTTATTTAAATTAACTAACATACAATATTAATATAAAAAGTGTGACAAAATCGTATTTTTCAGTATCAATTGAATAAAACAGAAAGAAATATTTCAATAAAAAAATAATATACAAGCTAATGCTAAATTTGTATTTTTGGTACTTAATTAAAAAAGTGATGTAATTATAATATTATTAAATTCACAATATTTTATTGTTTTAATTATTTATTACAAATTATTACTATAATACGGCACAATTTATACAATTATTATTATTCACTTGCGTTGAGAACTTCTAGAAATGATCAAAACAGTGAGCAAAGCCCGAAATAAAACTTCTCGTCATACAGGGTTTGTATTTTTCGAGTTGAGCACTTCTAGCAATGAGCAAATTTAAATGAGCAAACCCCGAAATGAAACTTCTCGTCGGGGTTTGCTTTTTCCGATTTGAGCACTTCTAGAAATGGTCAAATTTAAATGAGTAGATTTAAGCCCGAAATAAAACTTCTCGTCGGGGTTTGCTTTTTTCGATTTGAGCACTTCTAGAAATGTTCAAATTTATATGAGCAAAGCCCAAAATATTTGTTAATTTCGGGCTATGCTCAAATCGCTAGGGGCACACTTAGATGTGCGCATTGAATTCGGGCTTTGGTGCCAACATATATAAATAGAAAAGGAAGGAATAAATAAGGAAATAAATAGAACAAGTAAATTAAGTTTCTTCAGGAGGGGTACACATGCTACGTTAAGTGTTCACGGCACCTATAATATAGTACCGGGGGACCAAAAACAATAAAAAATATTGCAGTTTTAGACCTATACCAATCGAATCATAATTAAAAAATTACACTAAAAAATTTACTTAATTTTTTTTTTTTTAATTTAAAAAGTTATATAGGGACGATTTTGAAAAATTTTAGTTTAAAAAAAATCTAAAAAAAATGCAATAAACACTAATAATTAACACGCATAAAATGTATCGTATCAAAATATATTACACATTAATTTTAATTCGATATGAATGATATGATAAATTAATGCATAATGCATTGGCCTAACGTTGCTAACTTTCTTCTTTAATACGACGCGCGTGACGTCAGACAAACGACAGAAAAACAGACTTTATAAATAAAGTCAACTTCCCCTCCCGCGTCGGTCACCTGCCCCTCTCCACTTACAAGGGGGTATTTCGTCCGGGGGTATTTCGTCCGGGAGTATTTCGTCCGGGGATATTTCGTCCGGGAGTATTTCGTCCGGGGGTATTTCGTCCGGTCCGGGCGGGGATATTTGGTCCGGGGGTATTTCGTCCGGGGGTATTAGGTCCGCTTACCCTTATCCCAACTCATTACCCCGCCGAGAGCTGTAAATCCGGTATTACACGTTACAATTTTTCTAACTATTGAATACAATTTTTCCTTACAAGAAAATTTGAACTCCATTTGTTTGTATGGAGGTGAAATTTTCTTGTAAGGAAAAAAAATTGTATTCAATAGTTAGAAAAATTGTATCGTGTAATACCGGCTTAAGCTTTAATTAGGAAGTGTTCAAAAAAAAAAAAAAAAATCAAGGATTATACGGTCGCGGATCTTACTCGTGACACAGAAATTAATGATATTGATATACCGAATTAAAAAAATTTAACTTTTTTTGTTTGATATTTACTATGCTTCATCTGTAAAGCCTGTACGTATTATTTGCATACAATTTTTCCTTGCAAGAAAATTTCATCTCCATACAAACAAAGTTAAGTTTTCTCGAAAGGAAAAATTAAATGCAATTGGAAAAAATTGTATCGTGCAGTAATACCGCCTTTAGATATGAAAATAAATAAAACAAAACGATTATTAATTTTCTTATTTAAAATGAGACATTACAATGCAATCGTGATATTATCATCGTGGTATCGTGGTGGTTGCAATTAAAATTTGCAACCCCCCTTAAATAGCGAGAAATTATTATGTACCCCATTATAATGGTTCCAAATAGGGTTGAGGCTTCAAATCAACCACGGTCGGATAGCCAATTAAATTTGGGCTGCCATATGGGATAGGTCCTCCATACAAAATCCTGTATTTTGGGGGGGAAGTCGTGGGTACTAAACCTAGGGAGGTTTGGCTGTACGTGGCAGGTCATAGCTGCCATTTTCGGTCTCTTTCGTTCATTGGAGGCATGCAGGAATCTATAAAAAAAATTAACATCACCACCGTTGTGATTGTAATCAATGTTTCAACCTTAACTGGCAATTATTGATATTAAAAAAAAAATATATAAGAATAAAAAATAAAAGAACTGAAGGCACAGGGGATGATGAAATAAGTTTTTAACATGATCAAAATTATTGATTATATTTATAATCGTGCTCAATTAATATTCGTAATTTACGGCCTGAATGTATAGTTCTGTTCGACGTTTGAGCATGATGATATTTTTATTTGTTTTACTTTTGTTATCTTTGAAACTTAAGGGTTAACCTATAATTAAATTTAATTAAATTATAATTATCACCGGTGAATTAGTTTTTTTAAGTAAGTTCATTTATTAAAGAAAATTACAAATGAAAGGGACATGATATATATATTATTAATTATTTTAAAGTTGTAGCTACCGAACTACTTTTCTTCTGGTTCTAACTTACATTTTTAATTTAAAATGAAATGTTTAGTGACATAAATAATTTTTTGTTTACTTTTTTTATTTATTATTCAGTATAACATGTTTGAAATTAGGTAAAACACCCTGAAATCCATAATAAATAATTAATTCAATTCTAGGAGCTGACATATTGGCCACTCTCAGTGTATTGCTACGTATTAACCCATAGCAAGTAACTGCAGACCGCGCGGGCAGTCACCGCTCCGTTTCATCTTATCGCCACCAGGCGTCGCTTTAAAAAGACGCTTGCGGTAACGCTCGTTCTCAATATACTGACAGTATACGCTGACTACTGAATATTACTGTCTACGAAACACCTGAAAAATCATGATTTAAGGCATACTGATTATATGATGTCAAAAATTCAACCAAAATTTTGAAGAGTGTAGAAGTCAAAGAAACAATATTAACAAGAATAATATCTTTATTGCGTTTTTATTGTATACACAATATAAGCTTGTCATAAATTTTTCAATTAGGACGCAATGTCAATCGTACACACAAGAAAACACATTCCTGAAAACAAACAAGTTGAGTGAAAAAATCAAGAAAAATTATTGTAATTATATATGACAAACACTGCACAAAAACTGATATTTCAAATGTAATATAATAAATATGGACAGATAAGACAATTGAAATTTATCCAACAAAAAATAACAATGTAACAGTAGAAATTTATTTGCAATATGAACAATGCAAATTTATTATATATTATTTAATGTGACTTGCAGAATATTTATTTATATTTTTTTCTTCTAAAGCTTCATTCTGATTAAAAATTGTTCAAGTACATTTAAATCATAATTTAAAAAAATCACACTTTAATTTTATATACAGAAACAAATTTAAATTGAAACAGCTTCATTAGGATTAAATTCAAATCATATTTTTAAGATAATAAGTGCATATTTATTAAGTTCTTGAATTATTTGATGCATTTTTACTTAAGTTCGAGTATTATTGTTAATGAAAAATCGTCACTTTTGGTGTGCTCGGGAGGCCATTAAATGACATTACTGTCCATCTTGACTGAGGTTTCCACGTTTCCTTCCTTTCAGTAAAAAATAAAAAAAAGTATCCACCTTAAAATTTTTTATTGCAACAATGGAAACAGGGAGCAAAATTATGCCAAAAATTATCTGATTTTTTTCAGATTTTTTAGGGCTCGGAAAGTATTGCTTTAATGTTTTGCCAAGGTCGGGTTTGAACCCACGCCCCGGTCTTTTAGGTCATATCCTTTTATTAAAAGAGGCGTCTAGAGGCGTCACTCCCTCTGTACTTTCAATAATTTTCTAATAATAGTTCCCGGACTTTATTTCTGAAAATAATCAGAGTAGCATAACTTTGCACCCTCTATCCATTTCTGTAATAAAATTTTTTGAAGTCAATACTCCATTGTTGGGATTAATATTTTTTCGTGTCCTTGAAAACCTTTCTTTCTCTGTGGTTAGGTATAGACAAGAAGCTCTTAACTTTGTCACCATTTGTAAGGTTTCTATTACTTCTTAACATTTTTTGAAAAAATAAAAAAATTAGGTCACCACCTTGCATTAAATTTTATTTTATATTAAAAATGATTTTTTGTCATTCCAAATTCCACTGTCAACTCGCATTAAATGAATTAAAGTAATTATACTAATTTTGTATACTAATATGGAATGTTAAAACTATTTTTTTTTTAATATTGTAAAGATTAATAAAGTCGCCTTCAATTATCTTCGGTTTGAGGTCACGTGACCCTCCCATTAGTATTTTATTGGAGGACAAAGGAAAATGTTCTTGACGTCAAAGATACCCGACTTTAGAAAAAAAATTCTCATTTTATTTGCGACTCATCGATTTTAACGCAAAAACTGTAAAATCCTATACGACTAGCGAATTTGCTAGATTGCGGCTAATATCGCGTTGATTAACGATATGTCATATTTGTTTTTTAAATTGACAACTATGGCTGCCAATGAATTTTAAAACAATTGTGCACTAACAATTATCGGCTGGAAATGGCTTATGTAAAACCACCTGTACAAAGATACACCCCTATGAGCTTGGAGCTCGAGGTCGGGTAGGAAATCAGGAAGGTGGAGAGGGATGGTGATAAGGCCTGTTAGGCGTCCCAGCATTCGCTGAGGTGAGACTGAGAGAACTATGGATAACCTCCGTCAGGACAGACACCTCTACTTTTTAGCAATGCCAAAAAGCCTGGGGAACCAGCACATACAAGTGCATCACTGCACTGGGTGGAAAGCGAGATGAATTTACCCCAGGGATGGAGCCACGTAATTTTTAATTGAATAGATCACCCATCCAAGTACTAACCACGCTCGACGTAGCTTGACTTCGGTGATCTAACAAGAACTGGTCAATACACTGTGCCACTTTCAAATTATACAATAGTTGAGAATGGTCTCATCACTACCAAAAAATTAAAACATTTCATTATATCATATAGATCATTTACATTTTTTTTTTAATATCTTGGTGGAAATTTTTACCAAATTATATTAAATTTTCGTTCCAATTAAAATGAAACTGCTTAAATCTGATATAATATCACTCTTAACAAAATTTGGCTGAATTTTTGACATCTTATAATCAGTGGATTTTTAACGCCTTAAACTATGATTTTTCAGGTGTTTCGTTGCGTATTTTCAGTAGTCAGTATAAGCTATATACTGAAAGTATATACTAACTACTGACTACAAATACAAAGCACCTGAAAAATCACGATTTAAGGCGTTAAAAATTCACTGAAAATATGATGACAAAAATTCAGCCAAATTTTTTTAAGAGTGATAGAGTGCTAAAAAAAATTACCACATCGATGGTGTTCCGTCAAATCGGACCAACTCGTTTTATCGCGATTTGCAAAAGCGAACAACTCGTTTTATCGCGCGCGCTCAAAAAGGACTAACTCATTTTATCTCAGCCGCTCAAAAACGATCAACTCGTTTTATCGCACACGCTCAAAAAGGACTAACTCATTTTATCTCGGCCGCGCAAAAATGATTAACTCGTTTTATCGCGGCTGTGCAAAAACGACTAAAATGTTTCCCAAAAAGGACTATCTCGTGCAAGTATGTTACCTTGCGAACATTTATCTGTCTTTTTTAATAAAATAATGATTTGTATTTCTTAATTTTTTAATTAATAAAACAGGTCATTTTGCGCCATTTATTAGTGTAACCTGGAATTATAATATTAAAAATCAGCTGAAGAAACAGCTGTTTCCCACAATTTATTGTCAACAAAGAAATGTGGATGGATTCGGCCTACAGAGGTAAATATCATGCCAAAAATATAATTAATACATATTATAATATGTATAATTGTTATATTGTATGATTATTTAATAAACATATAATATAATGAGTATATATTTTTTTATAAAATACATAGAAATATCAAAGTAAAACAATATTTCTGTTCTGCAGATCATGTCGTCATATCTTTCACAAGCGGGTGTTGTCCTGGCTTGTGATTTAAAGGCCTTATGAACCTTTGCACAATAATAAGTACACGGTAAGCTTTGCTTTAGAATGATTCGGCTGCATAAAATTTTTTGTTTCAGTAGCACAAATATCAGAGATAATAGCCGATGAAAAGGAACCTGTGACGTCACTCACGCTCATTCAGCGGCAACAATATAGGGAAATCCCTGCAAAAGATAGGTTGACTCCCGCTTCAACCACGGCCACAATTTGACTTCTGTAATTTTGAAACTTTACCAGGACAGTCTTGATAGTATTTTTCAAATAGCCTGAAAGATTTTTTTTATGACATTCATACAAACCGAGTTATTGCGGTAGAAAGAGGAGCGAAAATGTTGTATAGGAAAACAATGTTAAATTTTTCGCTTATCTTGCTACCGCAAAAACTCAGTCTGTACACACTTCACCAAAAAAATTCTTTCCGTCTATTTGACAAATACTATCAAGACTGCCCTGGTTAAGTTTCAAAATTCCAGAAGTAAAATTGTGGCCGTGGTTGCAGCGGGAGTGAACCTATCTTTTGCAGGGATTTCCCTATATTGTCACCGCTGAATGAGCGTGAGTGACGTCACAGGTGCTTCTTCATCGGCTATTATCTCTGATATTTGTGCTACTGAAACAAAAAAAAATATGCAGCCGAATCACACTGAAGCAAAGCTAATCGTTTACTTAATACTGTGAAAAGGTTCATGAGGCCTTTAAGAATTACTACAATTCAGCACTGATTGCCATTTAAGTTATTATTATTTTCTTAATTAAGTTCTGATAGGGACTATTAGTGTTAAATTTAGGTAAAAAGAGTAACGTCCTCTTTGTGAAGATGATTGGGGAACTGTTATATAATGTGTACAACTGTAATGTTTTGTTTTAAGAGTGAAAGTTTCCGATTTTAAATACTTTTTTAATTCACAATACATGATTTTCCATGTGGACAATAACTGTGTTACTATAATGGTTGAGATTGTTGATCTTTTTTTTTGCTCAATGTTCTTTTTATGTCCCTTTTTTTAATCATTACATATTTTTAAAATAACTGAATTGTAAAAAAAATTGCATCTAATTTTTGCTCTGTTATCATCTTTTTTCCTCCTATTTTGCACCATTTTAGAGGAAGAAAGAGATAAAAAGACGAGATTACGTCTTTCTTTCTCTCCTTGAGCACAAAATATTTGAAATATATTCTTTATTTCTTCCTTTTTTTAAGCTAGGAAAAAGAAGATGTGTTTTAGACATTAAACGATTAGTTATAGACGTGTAATGGATGAGTTGAAGACGAAGAGTTTAAACTAGGTTAGCAGTCTAATGAATTTCTTGATTATTTTAACATCAAAAGATTGTGAATATTTTTACTGAAGGCAAGTAGCCTCATTCGTTAAAGAGTATTGGTTCCAATGATATATTCTTGTTGGTGCATGTATTATTACATGATGCTTTAAACTTGTTGTGATCTCTATCAGATGAAGGTGTCTAAATTATATTAATATGATGTATTGATATGCATATTTTTTCTTTAACTGTATTTATTACTTAAAATAGGTAGAATAAATAATAATAATTGGTGCAACAAATGAACTTAAGGGGTGTAATTTTTTTACTGGCTCAATCAAAAGAGGATGTCGAAAAACAACCCTTAGATTTTTTTGCGATTTTTTTTAGCACTGCATCATACCTAAAATGGAGATTAAAAATGTATCTTGACCTGGAGGTTCCATCCGCAACGCCTATGACGTCACTACATTCTTTGGTTCAACTATATACCACTTGTAAAAAGTTATTGCGTTGTTTATAAAAAATATCATTTGTTTCCCTAGCAACGTGTTTGTTTAAAAACATTAAATAGTTCAAGAGGTCAAGAGACATTTTTAATCTCCACTTTGGGTATGATGCAGTGCTTAAAAAAATCGCAAAAAATTCTAAAGGATATTTTTCGACCTCCTCTTTTGATTGAGCCAGTAAAAAATGACACCCTGTAAGCCAATTATTGTTACAATTATTACACTATAATGTGTTATTAATTAATACCAATGTGAAGGAAAAATACAATGTGTTTTATTTTATTTTAAATTGATTCAATTCAATTTTTATTCAAAGAAATTGTTGTTATGGGCTTATGTGAACATTTTTGTATGAAAAAAAAATTGTTGACGCAATATTAGCATAACTTTAAACAAAATGTAAAGCCGCTGCTTTCGTTACAAATTTTCGGTGGCAATAATATAATAATAAGTGGAGTCAATGATTTCCTAGAAATACAAACTGCATTCATTTTGATTTTACTTCTCAATACTACACAGTAAATTTGAAGAATATTGTAAATTGATGCATAAATTAAGTTAAACTTTATTATGTTGAAGAAAGAAATGTAGGTAATAATAGTAAGTGCGTGTCAGTGAAAAATATATCTGTAAATTGGTAATTTCATGCACTTGTAAGATGTAATTATTATACAAAGAATAAAAAAAGGGAAAATTTCCAATAAAACTTTATACATTATATTTTCTCACCTCTTTTTTTTTTTAAATTTTTTAACATGTTAATACTGTTAATATTAATATGTTATATTCAATTCGAATAATTTTAATTTAATTACAAATGAGTAAATTAAATTAAATAACAAAGTTTTATAATTCATAAAAAAAAAGAAAATTAAAAAATTTAATATAAAAAATTAATATTGTAAAGTAATTAACTAAATATCTACTAAACATTAGATGAAAAAATATTTAGGCCACCAAAAAAAAATTTCTATTCATTTCCTTCAAGTTTTTAAATCAACATCAGCGATAAAAAAAGATAATCATTTTTGCACAGCCGCGATAAAACGAGTTAATCGTTTTTGCGCGGCCGAGATAAAATTAGTTAGTCCTTTTTGAGCGCGCGCGATAAAACGAGTTGATCGTTTTTGAGCGGCTGAGATAAAATGAGTTAGTCCTTTTTGAGCGCGCGCGATAAAACGAGTTGTTCGCTTTTGCAAATCGCGATAAAACGAGTTAGTCCGATTTGACGGAACACCATCGACATACATGTTCAGAATTCCGCTTTATAAAATATTTCAACAGAAGAATGAGAAATAGTTTTATAATTTAATTTTCAAAGTATTTCATTCAGCTCATATACCAATTCCCACTTTGCCAATTTCGTACAATTTGTTCTAAAAGTTATTATTGGAAATAAAATATTATAAAGAAAAGAATATTTCTGGCAAGGGTGTTAGTTTCGCAATGAGACCGATCTATCGTCATAGATATACAGTCAATTTATTTCGATATTCCTTCCGGAAGTAGCCGAAAGTTCGAATTTTGCAGCTTGTGTGTTTGTAATTTAATTTGAAACTTTACAAAGTGGTAAGGGGCATTCACAAAGCCCTAAGGCCACATTTAGGGCTCGATAATTTGAAGCCCGATTTTAGGCATGCTTTTTAGACCCAAAATTTCTGGTCTTAAATTATCGAGTCCTAAATGTGGCCTTAAGACTTTGTGAATGCCCCTCCATTTGAGTTAAATAATACTGTATGAATTATGCATGAAACTGTAACACTGAAATGCGAATAAAAAGCCTAGAAACCTTACACTTCCGGCTACTTTTGGAGGGAATATCATGTAAATTTGACTTTAATTCATTTTTTCTCTCTTTAATCCCGCTTCGTACCATTAATACGAAAATGCAGACATGTATGAAAGGAACTAAATTGTTGAAAATATATATTTTCTCATAGAAGGGCATCTGTGTAAAGTAAAGTTTTGCTGACGAAAGATTTGATTATATAATTTGTTTTGGTCAGATAGCAAGAAAGTACCGTCAGATAGATTTGATTTATTGCTCTTGAAGAAAAATACCTTCATATTTGGAAATCAAATGATTGATTTGATTTAGATATTTCACTAATTCAAATTTATCCTGTAAGCACATTAAGATGTATATTCAGCTTATTTTAGTTAACTATAAGATTATATACCTCAAAACAGCACAAAAACTCCTCGTCCGCAATAATGAGCTATCTGCCTTACCACAATTTCGTTGCAATAGTTCGAGCTATTTGCCATTTTAGGTGAGCGCAATTATGATCTGTAAACAAGTATAAAATAAAGTTGATTGTTGCACTCACCTGAATTAGCAGATAGCTCATTATTACAACAAGATCATGGTAGGCAGATAGCTCATCATTGCGGACGAGGGACGATATGCCTGCAATGGACAATTTGCATGGCATTTTTTTATTGCAGAAATGGATAGAGGGTACCAAATTATGCTACCCTGAATTTTTTCAGATTTTTTGAGAGCAGGAACTATTTTTAAAAAATTATTGAAGGTCAGTTTTATGACGTCACGGGCATTTAGCGCTTATCTTTTTCTTAAGGACAGACTCCTCGTGACGTCATAAAATCGACTTTCAGTATTTTTTTTTAAAAATAGTCCCCGGTCTTTAAAAAATCTGAAAAAATTCAGAGTAGCATAACTTTGCACCCTCTATCCATTTCTGCAATAAAAAATTGTCATGCAAATTGTCTAATTAACATACTTTTATTAAATTATTCCAGCTCAACGTTTGTAAAGATTACCCTGAGAAATTTGAACGAAAAATTCGTTACAACAGCTGTTCTTCAAATTAATGTGGTAGACTTACAACAATCGTCCAATTAACTCTGAATTTTTTCGGAATTTTTAACCGTTGATTTAATTATAATTAATTTATTCAAATGTGAATTTTGTACCCTTCCAACGATAAATTTGTTAATTATCATTGCAAAAAAACTATACAACAGATTCTTTTACTTTTTTTTTTACTAAAACCTATTTTTTTAGACTATTTTTCTGAATTGTTTTCATATTTTTAGAACAGTGACGTTCATTGTTTTTAATAAGGGATAAGAAACTTAATTGGCAACGCTCTCAGGGACTGTATTCACCTCCGCCTCCTCCCAGTTTCGCATTACTAGTGCAACAGTGTTACCACGTGTCTTTTTTATGGTGTGACCTTGACAGAGAAATTCTCAAGTTATACCTTAAAGGCATACAGGCCTCAAAATACAAATTAGACAGTCACCAAGTGGGTTTAGAGTATATAATCAACATTCGCATCATATTTTTCCAAGCGTGATGCATCCGTGCGAAGTCGCAGTTCAAAGTAAGAAATTTAGTCCTTGATGACGTCACGAAGTCCTTGATGACGTCACAACTCAATGCTAATCGGTGCCAGCTGTGAGTTGTGACGTCAGCAAGGACTTTCTTTACAGCGCGACTTCGCACAGACGCACCCCGCGCAGGTAAAAATAATACGAATGTTAATTATAAACTTGAGCAACACTTAATCATAGAGTTAATATTAAATAGAGAGGCTATCCGGTAGGTGGCGCTGCAGCCTCGCCGAGCGCGGTTCCACTAACTGACGTTTGAAACGGGCGTCTATGACGTCACTATAGGCACTAACAATGTTAAATTTGATCAGTCAATACTGCGCTGAATACAATGAATAGTAGCAAAATAAGCATAACAACAGGTTAATGGGAATTGTGATTGTAAGCAACATTTATTTGGTAGACGTTATATGAAAAACGAAGTTGAATAAAAATTATAAAAAAAATATCCCTAACTCTATTGGAATTTGACGCCTGTAGGTTGGTACAGCGAACAGCTGCTATAGCAGCAGCTGCATCACGTGATCACAGAGAGCGAATCAGGAGGCTATAAGAGCCAGGGCGTCTGTGTCGTCACACAGAAATGCAACTCTTGAAATTGACCAACACACTATAACATTAGGAAGCTAGAAAGTCGCCCCCCCTTGCACTTAATGTCTGTCTAATTTGTAATTTGAGGCCTATATTTATTTGTTTTGTCTATAAGAAGTAAGAAAAAAAAATGCTATAGTTTTTAGAGAATTTTTTATACAGGCTGGGTTGAAGATTAAAAGTATTTATACTTATAAACCATTGATGTAGTATAGAGTATATAATTTATTTAATTGTTAATATTTATTAAATTGTTAAATAACCTCATTTGAATTACGAGTAAATGGGACTATAATAATAAAATATATTTAAAGGGATTACTCAAGTTATATATTAGGGAGTTTAAAAGAGCAATTAAAATATATAATCATTTAATCAATATTGGTATTATTTTTTATTCATTCGCGATGTAGCTGTTACAATTTGTAGCTGTAAAGACAGTTCTGACTTCATAAAATTCACAGCTTTATAGTAGGGCACTAATTAGAGCTACTTAATTTTTTAATTTGAGGCGCAATTAATATATAAATGTATACTTCATTTAAATAAAAATGTCCGATTTAGCCATGCATGTAAATAGCCAAATCGTTCATTTATTTTTTAACTGAGTGTACATCATTTTGCTATTTTGGTGAAATTTAATTTATTAATATACTGTATACTTAACACGGTAAAGAAGAGAAATAAAACTGTTGCATAATATAACAATTGTCCCAAATTAACTGTTAACATGAAAATATCAAACAGAATAAAGGAGAGTATTGTCATTTATTTACTCATAAATTGTGAGTAGTGAACACATTCAAATCATGGCTATAATCATGTGCTACGATGCTCTAAATTATTGTTAAAATTAATACTATTATATATATTCTGTAATATAAGTATAAGCTATATTTAAATACCATAATATTCATGTATTCTGTGGAAGACAAGAATTTGCTTTTACATTAAAGGTTAATATGGGTGATGATACACTCTCGGGTTTTAAGCCTGCGTTCACTCTATCATGCTTAATTAGACACGATTAGGAGCTCTACAGATTTATGTGACATATAGTTCTTTTTGTCTCGGAAATATACACTGTCGTATTCAATTATCATCGTGTTTGTCTGGTTTCTAACGAAGGACATCACTGGTCGAAAAGATCCGAGTACTCCCGAGTGGTTCCGACAAAAACCTAAATAAATATGATGGTCATTGTAGGGTATATCGTCATAAACACCATCAATTTCTACATATGATAGCTTAAAATTATTAAACATCAAATTTACTCTCATTTATGCATGTAATTATAAATATAATTTTTAATGTTAAAATTATTGAAATAATAAAAAGAAGATACAAACAAAATTATATAAATTAATAATCGAGTATATTATAGGCACCACTTTAATCATCACCTTACATCCCTCACCCCATAATCATACTTCCCATTGATCATCCATTATCAATCCTTTACAAGACCCTCCAATTACGTAGTTTCAACTTACTTACCTTACATCCCTCACCCCATAATCATACTTCCCATTGATCATCCATTATCAATCCTTTACAAGACCCTCCAATTACGTAGTTTCAACTTACCAAGTTCTTGGGTGTATAACTTAAGGAAGCCTATTCTCAAAAACGAATCAAGAAGAAAAAGAAGAAGACGCAGTTGGTTGCACATCTATATACGTCGGAAAGTCGTGAGATCGATCCCAGGCAACGTCAAATTTTTTCCATGTGGCTTTTGCTTTGAACAACCACTCGTGCAACAAGGAGATGATTGATGGCATCCTCCATCGATTGCTGACCATCCTGACTGAAGTTTCCATGGTTTCCTCAGTCACAACTAGGTTAATGCTGGGATGGATTACTAGGTCTTTGTTGCCCCGGTTTGGAGAAAGGGATTCACATTGCTAGATCAGGGTACACTAAAGAAATTGTAAAAACCGAGAAGTTAAAAGTACCAACTCTGGAATCATGATAGATCAAAAAATTTAAGCACAAAATCATCCAGATTTTATTTTATCACTTTTATTTTACATAAAAAAAATGTTACTATAAATAGCACATGATTTTTTTTTTTTTTGTATAGGTAAATTATTTTGTTTGTTTCATAGAAAATTAATTTTGTTTGTCATTTCATTTTTAATTGAAGGTGTTTATACATGGTACTTATTTTATTCCATTGAAGCATATATGTTCTTTGAGATAACCAAGCTAAATTGAAAATAGTGGCCTCAATTTGTTAAACAAAGAGCTTTTGATGGTGCTTTTTGTCTTAATTAGTAAATAAGTAAATATAAACTCGAGCTTGACACCAACACGATCCCTTCTAGTACAAAGAAAGTACAATAGATCCTTTCACATAAAGGTTTATTATCTTTGAAGCTCGTCATTCATCGTCACAACTTTATCGTCAGAACGAGCTTTGATGTGTTTTCTTTTGAACATCATTAATTAATTAAATAAACCAATTGATTATCTCATATATTATTAATTATATTTATATAATTATTATAAATAGATGTGCTATTTTATTATAAATATGTTGAAAATTTATGCTAAATTAAAATTTTATTATCTAAATTTTCATAATATAGTAATTCGTACAAACATGCAAATAAAAAAAAAAATGTTATTATTGAAAAATAATAAAATGTTACTTACAATAGTAAAACATGCTGCTAATTTTTTTCAAAAATTTGAAAATATTTGCAAAAAATTATTTATGTAAATAATGTGAAAAGTGGTTTATTTTAATCTTTATTTTCCTACGTACATTTATATTTTTTTTAACCCATTAGCGCCCAGAAAAACTTTTGGTAAATTTTTTTCTTGCAAGTATGAAATTTTTATAAAGCTAAGTAAATGTAACACAAATTTACAAAAAAATTTTTTTTTTCTTTTCCAAATTCGAATTTTTATGGGCATTTGAAGTTTTTGTACCATATGGAGCCTCTGGGCGCCTACAGTGTCATATTACTTTAAAATAGCAATTCGATATTAATTACTTTTTTTAATTATTTTTTTTTTGCTGGAAAGGGTTAAGTAATGTTTGAATTAGTAATAATTCCCCCTAAATTTCAAATTTTATAATTTTGGGGTTGGGGGTAATTTTTTTAAAATTATAATGTATTCTAATTTATGGTTTGAATATAGAAAAACCATATAAAAATTGGTTTAAAAAATTATTTTGAAGTAATTTTGCCAAAAGTCCCTAATTGGGGTTAATTTTGGGGTTGGGGTAACACTATAGAATGTATTGTATATTTTCTCAAAATCTTGACTTTTCCTGTTTTTCATTTTATAAGGCATAATTATTATTATATAACACACTAGGAAGAAGGTTACCCTAATCTATAGGGTACATTTGTTAGGGTAAATTATAAAAGTTACAAAGGCTATTGTGACAAATTCAGGGTCTATGTTTTCCTATATCATGAGCTCTTATTACGTTATAAAATATTGCATATTGAGAAAAAATGGTAATTTTGGTGATGTAGTTTAGATTTGATTTGTCCGATAATGAGTGTTTCTGAGAAAGTTCATATGGTTTGTGGAAGAGCATAGTGGTGTGGAGGTCCATATGTGGAAGGGCGCGGTAATGGTGCTTTGCTATGGCTTACCCCGTATAGAAAATGGCATCGTTCTTATGTACTGTAAAAAGAATACACTTTGTTTTTTGGTTTTCACTTATTGATATATAAATAAATGAAATGACACAGGTATGGTCATCTAGTGCTTGCAGCTATAGCGCGATTCTTTTTTGTGGTTGCTTATAATTGTTCTTCTCTTGGGCAACATTTTATTTTTCTACATAAAAATTTTGAAGAGGGTTTCAATACAGAAGCTAAACACCGTCGCCAAGACGATGAACAACCCCCCACGTGTACTCCACTGGAGCGCAAGCATTATAGCTTGCTCCGATGCATATTGTCCCTTGTCCGGAATAATTAGCCATCTGCTTACCATGATTTTGTGATTTTGTTGCAATAATGAGCTATCTGCTCTTTCATGAGCCATAAATTGGTATAAAACAAAGCTCATTGTTGCGCTCATCTGAAAAAGCAGATAGCTCATTATTGCATTGAGATTATGGGAAGCAGATATCTCATTATTGCGGACCAGGGGCGATATTTCGACACGAAAAAATCCTAAACTATGCGTAAAAAATTACTACTGTTTTCAGTTTTGTGAAATAATCTAAGAAGCTACAGAAATAGGACAACCCGGCCATTGCTTTTATTATAATAGCCTTTGTATCATGGTATTTACACTAGCAAGGTACCCAAATTAGGGATATCTTGTTCCTATTAGTGTCTTATAATAATAATAATTATCTATGCCTTATAGGATAAAAAACAGAAAAAAAAAGAAATTATTTTGAAAAATATATTAAATATTCTAGTGTTACCCCACCCGCAAATTAACCCAAATTTAGGACTCTGACAAAAGTACTTTCAAATTAATTTTTAAACCAACTTTAGTACAGGTTTTCTATTTATTAAATGAAAAATTAGCAAAATTTTGATTTTTTCAAAAACTACCCCACCCCCAAAAGGATCAAATTTGGGGGTGGGGAAGATTTTTAATTAAATATCATTCAAATTAACCCTTTTCTGGAAAATGCGGAGTTAAAAAGTGTAAAAATGATGTTTTATATTGAATTGTTGTTTTTAAGCAAAATGACACTGTAAGCGCCCAGAGGCTCCACACGGGACTTCTATTTTGAATTGCGTTTCTACTGCCCAAAAAAAAATTTTCACCCTCAAAAAATTACATGGCCATATTCCGAGTTCATTGGTTGTTATAGAAATATAAGTTTTGTTCAATTTTATTTATATTATGTAATTTATTTTGAATGGTTAAAAAAAGTACTTTTCCAAAATGCCATTAAAAAAACTGCAAAAATTTTGAACTATCCTAGTAAGTTCAAATTTTGGTTTTTGATCAAATTTTTTTTTTCATTATGATCCCCATACTATTTACTTTTGATTAAAACCATCAGTTTTGCTCTTACTCTGAAAATCGAATTTATAATTATTTTAATTCATTAACAAATTTTGCAAGCCCACATGGAGCCTCTGGGCGCTAATGGGTTAATTAGAACTTCATTTTAAATTTGTTCCTTTCTTTTGTTCCTTTATATTATTGATACAGACCGTGGTTAATATCATTACGTGTATATTGTAAAACAACTTGTCTTCTAATAAATACAACCTAATAATACTGCTGTTTTTAAAATATTATAATATTTATAATATTTGATTTTATATACACACTATGAGTTAGGAATATAAAATAAAAAATATAAAAATTTAAAAGGGAGGAAATAATAATAATAAAAAAAAAAATGAAGAACTTGAAGTATGACAAAAAACTTTCCAAATTTAATTAGTAGTAGATTTTTTTTTTTTTTTTTTACAAGGATACACCCCTAAGAGCTTACAGCTCGCGGCGGGGTACTGGGTAGGGATAAGGTAGGGAACGGATAGTGGCCACGGCCTGCATGCTTACGCGTCCCAGCATTCGCTGAGGTGAGGACTGAGGGAACCGTGGAAAACCTCAGTCAGGACGGACACCTCTACTTTTTCTCAGTGGACCAAAGCGATGTCCAAAGCCTGGGGAACCACACACAAGTGCATCACTGCACTGGGTGGAAAGCGAGATGAATTTACCCCAGGGAGGGAGCAGCGTATTTTTTACTTGAAACGGTCACCCATCCAAGTACTAACCACGCTCGACATAGCCTGACTTCGGTGATCTAACGAGAACCGGTCAATGCACTGCGCCACGCTCGACCTCACGATTTTGTTCTTTCTTAATATGAATATTTTAATGATCTTATATAGCCAACTAAAAATGATGGTTTAATCACGTTTCTTGTATTAAATGAAAAATAAATCGTTTCTAGTATGAAAATTTAAAGTATTAAGAAGTTCAGTTTAATCCACTACTTAAATTACTTTGTAAAAGTTTTGGCTGGGAGTAATTGTAATAATTAAAGCGTGTAAAGTTTTAGACTGGAGACGTTTGACAAAGAAATTCATCATTATAAATTATTCTATTATTTTACTTTTTCTAACTAGTCTACTGTTGAACTATTTCTTTACTTTAAAGGACGAATCAAGTTTGAATTATTTACGAAGCTGCTAATAAATTTAATGTTGATCAGCTGTAATAAATTACAATTAAATTATTCAATTACTTCTATTTCCATTGCTTTCTTGTCTCAATGATTGGTAAGTAAATTCATCTCGCTATCCACAAAGTGTAAAGGTGCATTTACATGGAGCGGGGAAAGAGAGAAAATCGCGTGCTGCAGCCAATCAGAGGTTCGGGATTTCCTATCTTTGCGGGGAATGATTTTATCGCCAACATGGTCGTCCTACGAGATTGAAGCAAATGCGCTTTTCTGCTTTTCTCGTCCCACTTAACATTGCTCTATGGAAATGCACCTTTTTGATGAACTTGAGTGATTCCACACACTTTGGACATCAGTTTGGTCCAAAAAGTAGAGGTGTCCGTTTTAACTGAGGTTTTCCACGGTTCCCTCAGTCTAGAATGCTGGGACGTGTAACATTACGTGGCCACCATACATTGCCTCCCTTACCCCTTACCTCACTCGAGCTACAAGCTCATGAGGCATAGGGTTAAATATCCCTTTGAAAAAAAAAAAAAAAAAAAGAGCACTGGTAAAAATAAGTCTAATTGGTCGAATGTTTCTTTTGTTTTAACTTAATTAGCCTTATAATCCCGCCAATTTTTTTACCCAGTTATATCAAATTTATTTGTTGAAACTGACTCATAATATTCTTAATCTTTTTGACAGAAAAGAGATTAATTTATGAAAATTTAATTACTAGAATAAACTTAACTAGTACATTAATGAACTTATTAAAGTACTTACTTTGTAAGCGTTAAGTATAATAATTATTAATTAAAATATTAATTACATTTTTCTTGAAGCTTTAGAGATCAAAGTTTTTTTATGATTCCTTTTTTTAACAAGATATTGTTCACGTAGATAGATTATGGTAAATTCTTTATGGTAATTAAATTTTTATTAGCTGATTCTCATAATGCAATTCAATTTCTTTATTAATGAATTTAATAATTAAATTACAAAATGGGATTTTTTTTGTCAAATTTCTATAAAAATATTTTGTATGAAAATATCACAACGATTAATTTTAAATAAAAATCGATTGAATTGAGGGTTATAATTAATGTCAGAGAGGACTTAGTAGATGGTGAACCACTCTAAAAAAATTTCAGCAAACCTTCCTGATGCCACATGAAATAATTTTCTATTAAAGAAAACATACATCATATTTCATTAAATTTTCGATATATTCAGCTATTTTGAGATTAGCATTGCTTTAAATGAGACTGCTCTTTTAGTCTGTTTCACACGAAAAATATAATTACTTAAAATCTAAATGTTTTTTTTATGTATATCAGCAAACCATATTTAATTTACTTAATTTTGACCTTTATTTTATGGGCTAAAAATATTTTCAGTTTATCATCGGAAAACATTATTGAACAAAGGCCGTGACTATATATATATATATATATATATATATATATATATATATATATATATATATATATATATATATATATATATATATAACAAAATTTCATTTTACTGAGTATATTTTCAACATGTAGTATATTAAAATATAGTAGAATAATATAATATAATTATAATAAAAATTTGGTTGTCATTTATTATTTATTAAATTGTACATTACCTACTGTGATAAAATATAATAATTATGACCCAGAATAGCCCCAGGTTTTAGGTTTTCAATAGAAAATTAATCTTTGTAATGAATAGTAGGAGAACCTTTGAATAATTTGAATAATTAATTAAGTCTCAAGTGCTTTTACTAAGTATAGAGAAAACCATAGGTTTTTGAAGAAAGGAAAATTTAATTTGGGTCATAATAGCTCCATGCAAATTTAAAATAACACTGAAAACGTAAAAGGTTGTGCAAAGATCTTAAACATTATGTATATATTTTTTATTATACGAGTTCAATTTTAACTTTAAAATATACAATAATACAGTACAAAGCGCGAGTGCAGTAAAAATTAGTATTGTAATTTATTAATTAATTCTAAATTCTGCTCTTAAATATTTGATTTAGCGTTTGTATTTTAATATAATAACTTAAAATTGATAGATAAATAATAAAATGTTAAGTAATTCCTTGTGTTTATTTAATGTATTTGAAATATAATTTTTTACAATGCATTTTTCTTTCTTTTTTATTTTATTATATTTTCCTCATGAATACATAAAAAACAAGTCAGAGACAGAAGACACTAAACAGTCCAAGCAGAACCTAACACGTAAAGTGCATAGTATCCCTGTGTAACAAAGTTGTAAAAAGAAAAATATATAATAACTAATTTAACAAGGGTAAATAGAAAGATTTAAACACTATTGCAAATAAAGTAAGCTAAAACTGTGTCAAATAAACTCTAATCATTACATATTATATAATTATATATACAATAATATACATGAGCCTTCAATTTACTATAAAACAAAGTACCACTCCAATATATTGTCAATAAAAATGAAATATCAAGATATCAGGAACATATTTTACATATTACAATGTGAATTCTCTTATATTTTATTTGTCAAATATGCCACAATTTCTTTGGCACTTACAGGATTTTAGGAGTACCAATTTGATAAAATTTAAACATCTAAAGTTTGCTCGCGTGTAAAGATATTTGTTTGAAGATTAAAAGTTTGAGCAAGGCGCTTTATCCCGCTAGACGTATAGTCTGATGTTTCACATTTAACTTGGTTTTCGTCGTGTTTTGTAACGTCTTCAGTCATTGGTGTGTTGTTTGTAACGAAGAACTTCACTGGCTGAGCCCAGCCGAAGGATATCCGAGCGTTTTCAACAAAAACAAAGTTGACTATGAACCTTAGTATAACATCTTCAATTTGCTAACAAGACTTTTTTTTTACTTACTGAAACGTTAATCTGATTGCATGGTGAGCTGTTCGGCTTTAAGTTCTGTAACAAATTTCATACTTAGCCCGCGAGTAAACAAGAGCGATTTAAATCTACAAAACATATCACTATCAAACATTTTCACCAACTTCAAAATACTTGACAAACTCTTAACCCCTAAACATTAATTACCAAGGTACACAAGCTTGTCACACGCTTTACCAAGAGGGGGGGGGGAGGCGAAACGACCCGCTATTTAAATCATATGTTAAAAAACATAGACTTTTTTTCACTGTTTTTTTTTTTGCGAAAATACATTGTTGGATGTCTATCTAACGTTAAGGATTACAAATTTTTGATGAATTTTCGGGGAAGTATTTTAAACTTTTTTCCCGCTTTTGAAGATTTACGGGTCGTATCGACTTCTTTTCCCCCTTCTGATAATGCTAGGGTCAAGATACGTTGTAAATTATTTCAAAAATCAGTTTTCTTATTTTACAATAATAGGATATAAAAAAAAAATGCTATTATGGGAATATAAAGTAGGAGAAAACAATAGTTCCTAATTTATTTAACTGTACAAATTAATAATAAAACACTTTTATAAAGACTGTTTGAAATTCTTTTTAAATGAATAGTACTAATTATGTGAAAATTTGTTTTCAGAAGCTGAGTTAGCATTTCTACAGAACACACAACGCAAAGAGTGAGTACAAATAATTAACGATTCCTTTTTGAAATAAGTTGTATTCATAATATAATATTTACAGAAAAATAAATAAAAGTAAGGTAAAAAGCTTTTAAATTATAAAGTATAAATATTCATATTACTACTTTTCAAAACAACAAACATTTTTATAAAATGTAAAACTAGAGAAGAAAACACATTATTTTAAAGACATGTTTATAATTTAAAAAACAAATATAACTACTAACGTTAATATAATATGTAAAAATTTTTTCGGCTTTTATATTATACTTATAAGAATTTCTTTTATTTCTACTTTTATTTTACTAATAACACAAGTAGTAGTGTTCTACTTTATAATATTATAAACTTTACCAGGGCATTCTGTGTACCGCACATTTTATAATATATTTTAAAGCTCAGAAATATAATATATATATATATATTAAAATAAAAATATAGCTAAATTTTGTGTATAATTAGAATTAATTAACGATGAATGAATGAAAATTCATTTACATATATATATTAATATATTCATTATTATTTAGTTGTAGCTTACTCACAAATTAATGAAAACATCTGTAAGTTCATCTCCCTTATTTATTGGAAAATGTCTCAGATTGTTCCCTCAGAGTTTAATAACAAGATCACAAAACAAAATTCACTTCTATCCACATGATATATATAATGTGCACTCGTATTATAAAAAAAATATAGTATGTAAAATATTCCTTACTTCAACGCCTTCATTTTCTTTATATTGGAAGATTGGTGCAGCTAGCGCATTGAACCGATCACAGAAAATAAAATAAGCTATATCGTACGTGGTTAGTAGTTGGATGGGTGACCATTTTCAATAGAAATCATGTCCCTCCCACTCAAGGATAAATCATTGCGCTTTTCTGCCGTATAATTATTCTGATGGCTATATGGACCATTGTGCTTCTATTTTATTGACAAAATCTGTGGAGTCCTTCTTTATTGAGGTTTCCACGTTTCCCTCAGTCGCAGGTAAATGCCATGATTGACTTTCTTCTGAACAGAAATTTACGGTTGTAAATTTACAATTATTAGTGATTAATTAGTAAGCATAAGTACCCATAGATTTTTGTTTTAATTGATAAAAATTAATAAAATTTCAATATTATGCTTTTAATTACCAGGTAAACATATGCGTTTTCATAGTCCTTTATTATTTATATTTATAAATATTCACTATTTTTTTTTTTTTTTTTTTTGCATAATCACTACATGCATGTGTGGTGCAGATATGCAACAAAAATGAAGGGGTGGGTATTTCTAGCTCTATTTATGTTGTGTAGCGATTATCTTTTTAGAAGAAAATATAATATAAATTATTTGAAATAAATATATATTATATAATGTATATTTCATGATATCGTCTTTACATATAGATAAGTTTTTGGTACCAATATTTGATATTTTAAAGAGAACAATTGGGTTTCTGAGAAGACAATAAAATTACTAAGATAGAAAAAAAGAAAAAAAAAAGTTACGAAACAAAAGCTGGCTTGTTTTCACTTTATAAAATAGAATTTCCTCTGAGTCAAAGAAAATGTAAGTAACTTCAAAGTTATAACTTAATAACCAGAGGGTGTAATATAACAACAAAAGGAGACAATTTTTATTTAACAATGTCGATAAAAAAAATGTACAAAATTGTAACTTTTTTATAATGTAAGATAAATGTGAAAACTTATTAAAGTTGATGCTTTAGTTTGCTATTTATAACACAACCTTGGACATTTTCTTCGATGATAAAATTTACACAGATATTTACGTATATAGTGAATGAAATTCAAGTATGTAAAAAAAGAAAAAAAAAATCATTAGAATAAATTATAATAGGTTGCTCAAATTCAAATCCAGCAAAATTTAAAATAAATTCAAACAATGGCTAATTAATTACTGAATAAGTAAAGTTGATTGTTAAAATATTTTACAGCAATTTTATTATATTTTTATTCAGTAAATATGCAAAAAAAGTTGGGTAATATATTTATACCTATTTTTATAAAATCTTATTAAAGTTGATGCTTTAGTTTGCTATTTATAACACAACCTTGGACATTTTTTTCGATGGTAAAATTTACACAGATATTTACGTATATAGTGAATGAAATTCAAGTATGTAAAAAAAGAAAAAAAAATCATTAGAATAAATTATAATAGGTTGCTCAAATTCAAATCCAGCAAAATTTAAAATAAATTCAAACAATGGCTAATTAATTACTGAATAAGTAAAGTTGATTGTTAAAATATTTTACAGCAATTTTATTATATTTTTATTCAGTAAATATGCAAAACAAGTTGGGTAATATATTTATACCTATTTTTATAAAGTAAATGTAGCATGTCATTTTATTGAATTTAAAAAAATTCAAATCTATTAATAAATTCTTCTTTCAACCCTACAGTTCAACAAATAAAAGATTACCATTGGAAATAGTCGGAAGTGTAAGGTTTTTGATTCAACTATGGACATGAAGAATATAAGACATTGCAGATATTCCGAAATCCCTATATTAAATCTCTGTGCCAGGTTTCAGGTTCAAAACTGAACTAGAGAGTCCATAATTCTTCCACTTCCGACTACTTCCGATGGCAGCCTTACATGTGTTGAACTGTATGATATTAATTATTTTTTAAGGGTAACATAACACGCCCATGTTAAGGATGAATATCAGTAGATTGATACTTCGCAATCGTAGCGCCTGAATGCAACAAGACTTGCAGGGGACTTAGAGCTCACCATTAATAGGTGGCATACAAATTTTGAAGCGAATCTGTCTTATCAGTTTTGTGAAAACTGAGGTAGAAGTTTAACATTGCCCTTATGGATGAAAACCGAAAATGGAGCTGTTGTAAGAAAACTGCAAGACTGAATTTGCTCAAACCATAAGCGATTAAGTTTTAGAACATTTTCAATTTTTTAAAATTTACTTCATTCAATTCGTTTGCAAAGAAATATTCTTTGACTACGAAGTAAATGAGATTAATCATTAAAAATATTTCCACAAAAGAAAATTATAAAACATATATACGTACCCAATCAGTAGCTAAAATGTTAAGTATACAAATTCGATCTAGTTTTTTAATTGTTAATTCTTAATTTTGAATAATTTAACATGAAAGATCAATTTCACTATATTAAATTAGTCAACTTTAAAAATTTATAACTCGAAAAATTGATCGAATATGTATAGGTCTGATATTTTAAGCTACATTGATAAAGAATGTAGAGCAGAACATTTTAAGATATTTTTCATAATTATCATGTGTAGATTTTTTTTGTTAAAATTGGGTATGTTACCTTAAGGATAAATTTTTTTCATAATGCCTATAAAACTCTCAATAAACAAAATTAACCTGATTTATAGAGTAAACAAGTTAAATTAAGCCACATAAAAAGCGTACGGTGTGACACGTCACAACTTCCTTCTCAAGGTGATCAATATCCTTTTTGTCAATTCCCTTACTGTCAAGAAATTTAATAATGAAGCAAACAGGATACACAAAATCAAGCGATCAATGAGATATTATACTAAACTTATAGTTCAGAGAAAAGTTTCAAACTATCTTATATATAATTAAGGAGTTTCTGGATTAACAAGGTACTGAATGCACCGAAAAGGGTTTAAAAATTGCCTTGTTACATTCCCTAGTTAAAGTCTTCAACTCATCTTTTATACGACTAAACCTAATATTTTTACCTCTAAAACACATCGTATTTCCTCTTCACTCAAAGTGAGGATGAAATGAAGATAATATTTCTTAACATTTTATGTTCAGGAAGAGGAAAAAAATACGTAATTTTGTATTTTTCACCTATTTTTTCCTCTAAAATGGTGCAAAATAAGAGGAGAAAAGTCGAGAGGAGAGATTAATAGCAAAGAAAAGATTATAAATTTATTTCAATTCGGGTTGTATCGGCAACCATGTGTATTGCATTTGTGAAGTGAAGGTTAGTAAATAAATGATGCTTAATCTTGTCAATATTAAATTAAGGGGGCGATTCACGAAATAATTATTCCGAAAGTTAACCAGCATTCTCACTAACCAACGGTTAGCGCCAGCCTAATTCAAAGACATTATAAACGTGGTTAGTGAGAAACTTGGACAACTCTCTTTGTGAATCGCCCCCTATAATATTAATTATCGTTACTTATATATACCTTGATGGCTTGATTCCAAACGTCTTTTCTGACGTCACCCGTAATGTATAGACATATTTTAAAACCCATTCGGTACACTATAGGGCATTAAATTTTCCTGAACTTTAAGTAATCGTGTGACAGTTTTTAAATTAGAATTTAAAAAGAAAAACGTTTTTTAGATAACCCAAAACATTATATTTCTGTCCTGTTTGGAAGTATCTGTACGTATTTGTGTTAAGTAAAACTATCCCGAGTTGAAATAATTTTCTTCTTTTATTCGATGTTCCATGTTTTAGAAGGAAAAGTCAAGATTACGTCTCTTTTACTCTTTTTGAGCATACGCGTAAAATACTAGAAATTATGGCTTCATTTCATCCTCACTTTAAGTGAGGAGGAAATAAGATGTGTTTTTGATGTAATTTTTCAACTAGCGATATCTAATAAATTGTTCAAACTGCTAGCATGATTTTTTTTTTCTATTATAGAACCCTCCTAAAGGTGGATTCACATGTCAATTTTCAGCCTGCGACGCAACGCGAATAATGCGCACTTGCTGTAACATCCACTGGCAGCCATATTTGGCGATTAAAAGAAAAAGAGCATCGTAATTAACGCGATTCCCAGCGAATTCGCCGCTGCATACGATTTCACAGCTTTCATGTCAAAATCGCGTCGCATCGCCGTTGTCGCCATCTGAATCCGCCTTAACACACTGAAAACTGCGCTGCAAAACTCTGCGACGCCTTAAAATGTTTAATATGTAATTGTTTTACACGCAGGTGTAGGAAAAGACGTTTGCATGAATAAGGCGTCATAGCGTCTTTCCCCTCGATTTTGAGGGGTGTTATAATGAGTTAAAAAAATCTTACAGAAATTGACAAATATCCAAATATACAATAAAAAAAATCTTATGCATCTTCTCTATTATTACCCATTAGGGCCATTATACACTTATTCTAATAATGTTGCTTTTTTGTATCCCTTATATTTTCCTATCAAATATGTATGTATGGAGAAAATGTTCCAAATCAGTATTTTTTTAACGTAAATTACGATAAAAAATAATAAAAAAATTGTAAATATTAATGATGCTGCATTTTTTTCACCCTCCTCTCATTATAGCTTGCATTACACGATAGAATTTTGTATAAAAATTTTTCATGCAAGAAAATGTCATTTCTATACAATCAAGTAGAGTTATCATTTTCTTATGAGGAAAAATTGTATGCAATAATTAATACAATTATATCGTGTAATACCAGCTTACTTAAATTTTAAAATAATTTAAATAAAATATCTATAATTCCTGCTTATATAATCTTGAATTAATTAAAAAATGCTGCATAATATTTATAATATAAAATGATATTGATTATCATTTATCATAGAACTCTCAGTTATTTGCATGCATAAAATTAATTAATTTTTAATATATTTTTTTTTGTTTTATATTGAATTGAAAAGTAGAAAACGTGCAGTGCAAAATAATAAGCTACCAATGGAGTATCGACGTCAAATTTATTTATTGCAGAAATGAATAGAGCGTGCAAAATTATGCTACCCTGATTTTTTTCAGATTTTTTTGAGACCGGGAACTATTTTTAAAAAAAACGATTGAAAGTCCTTTTTGTGACGTCACGCGGCGGCAAGTCCTATCTCGTGACGTCACAGAGAGAACTTTCAATATTTTTTAAAAATAGTTCCCGGGCTCTGAAAAATCTGAAAAAAATCAGGGTAGCATAACTTTGCACCCTCTATCCATTTCTGCAATAAAAAGATTAAGGTCGATACTTCATTTCTTGGAAAACAAAGTATGTAATGACAATGAAGTTATTACGTATTAGTTCTCATTCTAATTCAGTTCCACGTACTCTACTACGTCCATCAAATTAATTCTATTTACTACGATTTACCTTGACCTCAATATATAATATACTGCGCATTAAAGGTTCAAATTAATATATACAGTTCTGCTGTTGAATATAATAATAATAATAATATATTTACTTAAAACTCTATTTACGTTGTTAAATATTATAAAATTTTAAGCCCTGAAAATGAATTTAAGATATGACAACTCTGACTATGCTTTCCAGTTTTATTATTTATTTAATAATTTATTAATCAATAATTGTTATTTATTATTATTAGATAATTATTTATTTTGTTTAAAAATATTTTTTTAATATCAAATTGTCATTTTTTATATCGTTGATAAAATTTTATTTTATTTATAATATTTTAATTTTTTTACTATAGATTTATTTCTTGAATCGTATAATAATGGACAATTTGCATCAACTTTTTTTAGTAGCTCAATCAAAAGAGGAGGTCAAAAAATACACCTGTGAATTTTATGCGATTTTTATTCGTACTGCATCATGGCTAAAAGAGAGGTCACGTGACCTGGAGCCGGCGCCCGTGTCGCCCGTGACGTCACTTAACTGTTCCGTCAAACAAACGATCGACTTTATAACGCTTGCAAACAACCACGTTGCTATGGAAACAAGCAACAATTAATTTATTGTTTACAAGCGTTATATAGACAATCGTTTACTTGACCAGACAGTTTAATGACGTCACGGGCGACACGGGCGCCGGCTCCAGGTCACGTGACCTCTCTTTTAGCCATGATGCAGTACGAATAAAAATCGCATAAAATTCACAGGTGTATTTTTCGACCTCCTCTTTCGATTGAGCTACTAAAAAAAGTTGATGCAAATTGTCCATTATAGGTTCTTGCATTAATTATAAACTATTTATACGCATATAATGCATACTATTTTAAAATGTATATAGTTGCAAGGTGTATGTAATCTAGCATGCGCGAGCTAGCTTAAAAACACATTTTTTTTTTAAATCACGAAGGAAAAATAAAAACAAAAGTTAAAAGATGGATGTTTCAAATGTTCAATTTTTGCTCACTTTATTACAATGAATATTTTTCAATTATTTCAAACTTCACTACGCAGGCTACTATAAATTGCTATATTTTTTATTTGAGGCATTCATTAAAACATGTCATCCCTTTTCCAGAATAATGAGCTATCTACGTGTGTGTAAAATCTTGTAAAATAATGAGCATGTCTACCATATTAGGTGAATGGAATTATAGAATTGGTGAAGCAGAAATGTCATAATTGCATTCAGCTGATAGAGCAAACAGCTCATTATTTTGGACGATGTATGAAGAATACATAAACAAAGTAACATTAAGAAAAAAATATCGATTATTTCACTGCAAATACCGAGCAGTGTAGGCACATTGGTTACGAGCCCACCTCGCATGAGGAAGGTTGCGGGTTCGAATCCCGGTCTAAGGTGAGATACTTTTTACCACTTTTTCAAGGTTTGGACAAGTGCCCTACATTTGGGAGGTTCACCTTTAGATGTTCCGAGTTTCTTGCTTCATGGAATCCATGGTTTCTTGTAGCTAACATGCCGAATGGCGGGAAGTTTGAATTAGGCCATGGTCGCATGTATTTGTACGAGTTTGTTATAGCAATACAGGGTGCGATTCACGTAGCAGTTAGCCAGGTTTCTAACCACGTTTAGCTTAACCACGTTTAACTATACCTGTTTTGCGTGTTAAATCACCTAGTTAAACGTGGTTAAGCTAAATGTGGTTAAGAAACCTAGCTAACTGCTTCGTGAATCGCACCCACAGTTGTTAAGTTTGAATGCTTACGCCAATAGCAGAATATGCTGTGGTAATCTAACATTGTAATAAGTACGAGTAAGTAAATAAAAAAAATGTGACTTATCTTTTAGACATTTAAAAAACAAAATTGCGATATTCCGGTATGTAGTATACAACAATCCAATAAAATTAAAGTTTAGTAGTTTCCTTGTAATTGTAAAGCACTATAAAGATATTCCTTTTTACTCCTCTTACTCATTTAAACGAGATGGATGAGTATAAAGAATCTTTGAAAACGTCTCACAGTACAAAGCGCTGCACTTTGAATTGCTGAGATTATGTTCATTCAAAAGAAAATCTACAGAAGTTATTTGTTTTAGTAAAATGGAAATTAATTATCTCCAGAAAGTATGTATATAATATATAGAGAGTAAATGATGAAATAGATCAAATCTATTAACTGTTGCAATGAAGAGAGAGAGAGAGAGAGGTTTGAGAGTTTATATATACAAATTCATTTTCTAGCTTCTTTTTTAGTATAATTATACATAATTTATAATTATCTGACTGTATTATAAAACAAAAAGTAAAGAACAATACTTCAACGCTTCTTACATTGTGCATATGCTTTATTAATTCACAGTATTAATTTAATAAAAAAATTAACTTGCAAAAGGATATAAAGTAAAATAAATATATTTAATTTAAAGGATTTCCATGCTACCATAATGTTTAAAAACAAATTCAATTTACAACATTAATGTTGCAAATTTATTATTAATTTAAATTAAGTTGTTCACTAAGCACCATTAAATATTACTTCCCCAATGTTAAAGAATGCATTTATTAGACTTATGTCTTATGGCAAAACATTTTTTTGAAGTAGTTTTACTAGTGAAAATAAGAATACAGTCCTACCAAGGCCAGAAGCCTTATGGGTAGGTGCTGGTGTACAAATTATGTTACATTACAGTGAGCTTTGCAGAAAAATAAATGTAAGTAGAAAAAAATAAAATATAAATAATTATACAATCAGCAAAAACAAACACATATATTTATAGTTCTTTTAATTAAAAAACCCAAACAAAAAAATATTAAGATATAATATATAATCATTAATTTTATTTTATTTTTTAGTTTAATTTTTTCCTTTGATTGTTTAGTACACAATGGAATTTCATTCCAAATTTTAGGCAAGACAACATTCAAAGTTCTTTTACCGTATCTATTATTTGTTGACGGTACAATTACAGGCTCTGATAATTAATTTCTTGTCTCACGTGTGTAATATCTTCTCTTCTACTGCTTCATATCATAAAATTTATCACATAATGCAACCGATTTACTGGAACAACAATAAAATGACTATAATTTGCATAATATCTGTTGATATTTATGAGACGGTGCATAGTTTTTGTTAAAACATTTGATATATTCTTTAATAATGTTAGACTATTATAAAGTAAGCCTATGAGCAAATAATACTCATGGAAAGTAGCTAAAATTTTACCCTCATTTTCATTTTAACAATATACGAAAATCCCATTAAACGTTTAGAATTTCAGTTTACCCATTTAATGTCAAGAGGAGAGAGGAATACGAAACGTTAATATCTTTCCATCGTAGGCCTATTTTCCAAACGATTAAATCTACTTCATAAATTTTTAGTTTTAAGACCAAGTGAGTTTGCAATGTTAAGACTATAATTTTATTATGACTGAAACTATGATAACTATAAAATTTACGTTTTGCTTATAATGTGATTCTTTGAAAATTATAGAAGCGTAAACATTAATGGGTTAGTGTTGTTCTATATGTCCACTTTAAAGTAAATATTGTTTCATTTTGCTAATTAAATGGTGAAAATTAATTAAATTAACAGAAAACTATTTTGTTTTAGTTTTTGTAAATAATTAATAAAACGACAATGTATATAATAAAAAACGAAAGTAGTTAAGGTACAAATTTGGTGTATATATATAATTTTTATTTTTTACAAAGATACACCCTTAAGAGCTTACAGCTTGCGGCGGGGTAATGGGTAGGGATAAGGTAGGGAAAGGATGATGGCCACGGTCTGTTAACGTCCCAGCATTCACTAAGGTGAGACTGGGGGAATCGTGGAAAACCTCAGTCATGACCGACACCTCTAGTTTTTCTCATTGGACCAAAGCAATGTCGAAAGCCTAGGGAACTACTTAACAACTTTCTAATTATTTATTTCATTTTGTTTCATTTTATTTCATTTTTTATTGTTATTTTATTTAATTATATAATTTTGTTGTATTATTTATTTAATTAAGCTTTTATTTAACTTCTTTTTCTTCTTGGTCTGTTTTTGATGATAGGCAAAATTTATAGCCATGCACTCACAAGCACTACTTTTGTTTAACTGTTTACCTCTCTTTGTAATTGTAATTAGTATATGTTTCTCTTTGTTGAAGATGTACTATACAATATCATGTATTCATTAAATGGCATTTCTGTATTGTATAATCCAATAAACAAATCAAATGATATTTGATATTTAATATCGAGACTTGGTTGAGAACCTAGTGAACTAACAATAAGTGATCAAACTTAGGATTATTGTATAATGATATACAAATTTTAAAATTATGTAAATGCTCTACCATACATATTACTTTTATAGAATTGACAACATCATAATAATTATTTGTCCTATACCTTCATACAAGTATTAAAAAGTAAACTAAATTCATAACTGATAACTTTTATACAAATTTTGTTGGTTTGTTCTGTGATTCTCCCAATCCTTCAATAAAACAGTCAAAATTACTACGCGCACACAGACATCTCTATTGGTACTTTAGGTCCCCAATTAAAGGTAAAAGATGTACGTGTTTTGCTACCAATTTCTATAGCATTAATTTATTTTTAATATTAGAATAATAGTGTTAAGTTAGAAATTATTTTTTTTTCAAATCAGTTAATAAAATTGTTTATAAACATCGTTATTAATTTTATATTTTATATTCTTATATTATAGATTTTTTAATTATAATGTTATTTTTAACGAGTTTATTTCACTGACATGAACAATTAAAAGAGAGAGGATTAAAATTTTCTTTTCTTTCTTTCATTCTTTCATTATATATACTCTACAAAATAATAATATGTATAATAAAAGATAAATATCATATTATACTAAGAGATGATATAGTCTTACTAAAAAGATAAACATTCTGAGCTAAAAATAAATTTTCCTGTTTTATATAAAAAATAAAATCTAGAAGCTTATCTCTTAAAATTCATCTTTTATAAAAATATCATCTTAATAGTGCCGTTCTTATACACAGAAAAATTCTTGCAAAAAACACGGAAACATTGTGTATATATATAAAGTGTAGGGAAAATCTTAAAATTTGAGTTGGAACTTTGCCAACTTTACTATGCAACCTCACGAACTTGATCCTTGAAGAAAAACGTTTTAAATAATTTATAAAGTATTTAAAATTTTGAATAAATTTGGTACGCGAATGTATAAAATGTATCTTAAATCTACTTTTCAGTACTTAATGTTGCATTATGTTAAATTTAATAAATTATTGTTTCATATTGTTACTAAAATAACAATATTTTTATAATTTTTAAAAATAAAAGTTGTTTTCAGTTTTCAGAGTACATTGAGTACAGATAAGTAGACACAAATTTCAGGATTATTATTCTTTAATTTAATTCACGGAAAGGCATTTTAATTTATTTATTGTAACTTAAATCCTAGTTTTCTGAAAGTATAATCCCCATGAATAGTTATAAAAATATAGACACTGAAAATGAAATAACAAAATGATAGTTATTAAAGTTGTAGTATCAATTTTTAAACATTTTGCAAATATTAGTTGATATACTTGGAATGTATCCAGAATTCGTATTGTATAAATAGAGATAAGAATATTAATATTATTTGATGATACAGTATAATTTATTTAAGTACATGTTTTAACGTTTCTTCACACCAGACAAAAACAATCATTATAAAATTTCGTTCAGACGTTGTGTCTTATCTCTGTACCCGAGAGAGAGAGAGAGAGAGAGAGAGAGAGAGAGAGAGAGAGAGAGAGAGAGAGAGAGAGATAGATAGATAGATAGAGAGAGAGAGAGGAAGAGAGAGTCTTTAGGTGGATTTACGTTTAAATTTAGTAATTTCCAGACTGCAAAGCGAAGCGAATAATGCGCACTTGCTCAAACATCTATTGGAGTACACATTTGGCGATTAAAAAGAGCATCATATTCATATTCATCTTTATTGCTTTTCGATTGTACATTACAATATAAGCACGTCAATATCAGTGTGAGTGGCAACCTCATGGTGCTTGTCAAACTATTCTAAACATAACAAATTTAATAACAACAGAAAACAAACATAACACAAACACTATAACACTCACCATATCAATCCAGAATAGGCAAAATTTATTGTAAACAGATTGAGACAATTGGACAATATTTTAATATAGCAAGTATATTATCTGCAAAAAGCAATAACTCATTAACAATAAAAAAAAACAAAAAAAAACAATAATAATTTCATATATTCAACCTAAGACTCTTATACACTAATACAATGATTATTTAACAATTTATTCCTAACAATTCATCACAATAAAAATAACAAAAGATTGCTGAAAAATAAACAAACATTGGGTGGGAACCAGATGGAGATTTCCATTACCTGAAAAATTAATAGTATTAGTACAATTAAGATAATAAAATAATTCATCAGAGACCTAAATATTAAGAAATTTCTCATTCAGATAATCCTTAACACTGTAGTAACATTTCTTAACTAAAAAATCCTTTAGTAAACACGGAAAATTGCTTTGCTCTTTCTTGTTCTTCAAAGAAACAGGTAAATGATTGAAAAGTGACGCACACATGGCACGAGGGTCACTATCAGCAAAAGCATGCCTATGCATTTCAATTGAGATATCATTTTTATTCCTCAAGTTATAACTATGATTGTTGTGATTCATAATGAAGAGATCCGGGTGTTTACGAAGAAATTTAATGCACTCAAATATATAAAGAGACGGCAGTGTCAGAATATCTAAATTTGGGAATAACGTTTTACATGAATATTGACAGGGTTTATAACACATAGTCCTGATTGCGCGTTTCTGTATAATAAAAATTCTCTTAACATGTGGTGAGTTGCCCCAGAAAATTATACCATACGCTAACTGAGACTGAAAATATGCGTAATAAATAGAACATAACGACTTTGTATCAATCATAGGTCTTAACTTGAAGAGTAAAAAACAAGTTTTCACAAGTTTAGAGCCAAGAACAGACACATGAGAGGACCAATTTAAAGTGTCCATTATTGTCAGTCCCAAAAATTTAGTCTCTCGTACAACCTTAATACTTTTTTGGTTTAAATAAATTAGAGGAGAAAAGTCAATATCAACACCTGGACTATGAAATGTCATTATTTTTGTTTTGTTAACGTTCAGGTGAAGGGTGTTAGTCTCACACCAATGTGACATTTTCAGGACCTCATTTTGAATATCAGGAATGATCGAGAAATCGTGTGGCCTAACAACAGGTATTGAATGCGAAGTATCATCAGCATATTTATCCAACTGCCCCAGATTAAAAATGTTAAATATGTCGTTGGTGTCTATTATATACAAGAAACCACCCATTATTGACCCCTGAGGTACGCCACTTGTAATCGCTCTACTAACAGATCGCATTAAATTTCGCTGCTAATAGATGCTTCAAATCAGCTGATTTTGCTGTGTTCCCACCGTCCTATCTAAATCTGTGAAAAAAAAAATCGAAATTGCTTTTTTGGCATAAAAGAATTTTTCATAGAAAAATGAGTTCTTGATTTCAAATTTTTTAACATGATGAGTTAATGGAGAAAATTTTCCCGCCGGGAACACTTGAAACTTCTATTAAAACTAGGCGAATTTGCCAGTAACGTAAGATTTCACAGCTTGTGAAAAGAATTGCGTCGCATCGCCATTGCAGCTTATGTGAAAAGGCGTATTCACGGATAGTGACAACGGCGATGCGACGCGATTTTGACGTAAAAGCTGTGAATTCCTTTGCAGAGGTGAATGCGTCGGGATTCACGTTAATTTCAATGCTCTTTTTCTTTGAATCGCCTAATATGGCTGCCAATGGATGTTACAGCAAATGCGCATTATTCGCGTCGCGTTGCATGATAAAAATCGCCATGTGAATCCGCCTTTACGCGATTATCATTGCATTAAATTTGTTTGATCATATATATCACATCTTAATTATACTGTATATAGGAAAATTATTAGTTTGAGTTTGCTGTCTATCGCATTAAACTTTGAAACATTTTCAATTAAGTAACAAGACGCACCCTGGGACACAACGTGATACATTCACTTTGTCAGACGATCTCAAAACAATCGTCTGGACCCGTTGTCACGTGCAAGTGATCGCACGTGACTTAACAACATTGTCGCTTACTTATACACACTTAAATATTAGATACTGAATTGGGCTTCAGTACTTTCATTTTCATCTTATAGTAAGGACTTTTTAGGATTCAGTACATTAAACAGATTAATTGAACCTTATTGTTCTGATTTTTTTTCTGTCCACGTATCGAACGAAAAACAGTGCGCGTCAAGGCCATGAAAACATTCCTTTTAAACAAATAGGAAAATATGTACTTCAAACTTTTGATTAAAGTCTCTAATAGGCCTATATAATTATGTACTATATTTCAATTTTTTTCGTGATTTTTTTTTGTAACCTTTTGTTTTTTATTCTATCTTGAATTTTTTGACCTTTGACCGTTGACTTTGAAAATTGTACAAGGTTATGGTCGCATTTATCAAAAGTTGGGTAATTTATCTGTAAATGTATCCCTGTTTGCTTTTTGTCGCTATCTATAATGGGCGCGATTCAAGAAGAAGGTAGCCAGGTTTTTAAACACGTATAGCTTAACCACGTTTGAACTATACCTGTTTTGCGTGTTAAAGCACCTTGCTAAACGTAGTTAAATTAAACGCGGATAGAAACCTGGATAACTCTATTGTGAATCGACCCCAATAAGTTTGGAAAAAAAAACTAATAGTTTGTCCGACAGGGTTATAAAATTTTTCAAAATTTTAAAATCATTTTTTTTATTATTATTATTATTATTTTCAGGCAAATAAATATTCAAACCTTTATTACTTGGGTAAGGACTACAACATATGTGAAAATCAGAATTTTCATTGATCTTGTCAAGTCTTGGTCCCTTTGAAAAAATTCTGACCTGTATAGTTAAACGTAGTTAAGCTGAACGTAGCTATAAACCTGGCTATAACTGCTTCGTAAATCGCACCCATTAATATTTCTAACAGTTAATGCTCAAGAAGAGGAAAAATGACGTAATCTTGTCTTTTTCCTTCTTTCTTCCCCAAAAATAATGCAAAATAGGAGAGAAGACGAGAAGAGAATAAAATTTTGAATAAAATCCTTGAATAAAAGTTGGATTTCTTTTTAAGTCAGGCATATTGACAGTAAAATTGTATATTTTACAAACAAGATTAAAGTTTACTTTAAATTTCATAATCATTGAACTGTGCTATGGAGTATCTTCTAATTTATTTTCACTGATAACATTTTTTTAAATCTAAAATTAGTAATTTTAGATATCAATATTTAATTAAAAAGTTTTCATCAAGTCCAATCTAGAAAAATATTTTTTTTAATGAATTATTTTATTGATCTGAAAAAACGTTTTAGTCATAACTAAAATTCATCACTAGAAAACCTAATCTCATAATTTTCTTTAATGGAAACACGCATTTTTGTAATAAATTCAATAGCTTAATCTGTAAAAAAATTAATTTAATTTTTAATTTCCTCATAGATAAAATTTCCCAGCACTGACGTACTAACATATAAGTTGTTTTTTGAACAACTAGGTAAACGAGAATTCTTTTTAAAAATATTAAAAGAAATGAAAAAAAGTATTGATAATTTCATTACAAAATGTTAAAAAAAATACATGCATTTCGTGCGCGCGCAAGACTATAGTGGTGGGTAGAGCAGCCTCTGTTAACAGCTACGTCACAGGTCTTCCAGCCAATGAGACTGCGTTAATTGTGACGTCACACCCTGCTATAGTGTGTGGCGCTTATAATTGCAATAATGAAAACTTTTTTTTTTTTCTTTCATGATAAGTTACTGAAAAAATGCAATAGTATAAGGTGGAATAAATAAAGTGCAAATGTATTAAGAGTGGTATGAATAACTTCCGGCTAGTTCCTTTAATGTAGGAATTTTAAATATTTTAATTAACGTACATACACTGTCAGATAAGATTGTATGCTAATATTTATCATAAGTAATTTATTACTAACAAGTAAGTTCTTAATCTAAAGTAAAACCTGTATTACACGATACAATTTTGCATAGAATTTTTTCTTACAAGAAAATTTCATCTCCATACAAACAAATGAAGTTCAAGTTTTCTTGTAAGGACAAATTGCATGCAATAGTTAGAAAAATTATACCGTGTAATACCAGCTTAAGAAAAGCATTTACAATTTTAGATGATATATAAAATGGAGTATTGTCCTCATTTTTTTTATTGCAGAAATGGATAGAGGGTGCAAAGTTATGCTACCCTGATTTTTTTCAGATTTTTTAGAGCCCGGGAACTATTTTCAAAAAATTATTGACAGTCCTTTTCGTGACGTCACGAGACGCCACTCCTTAAGAAAAAGATAGGACCTGCTGCCGCGTGACGTCACAAAAAGGACTTTAAATAATTTTTTAAAAATATAATAGTTCCAGGTCTCAAAAAAATCTGAAAAATATCAGGGTAGCATAACTTTGCACGCTCTATCCATTTCTGCAATAAAAAAAGAGGACAATACTCCATTATGAAATTAACATAGAGTACAATATATTTTTATAATACTGTATTACATTATTCATATGATTCGGAAAAAAAATATACCATCAAAAACAAATAATAAAAATTTTAATTTAATTTAATTTAAACATTATTTACAAATTATTTTTTGAATAAATTAATATTGTTCAAATTTAAAATTCCGGTATATTTGTACTGAAATATTATCAAAATTAGAGCAATATATATACTGAATACTATGAATTATGATGCAGAAAATTATAATTAAAACTAAATAAAATAATAACGAATATCATTCTCTCTATTTAATTATTGCTGCGGAATTTTTAATTAAACATAATGTATTTTATTTAATTAACATCTGTTTCATTATTTAAAATAATTAAAAGTTACATAATAATATATATATATCGCTACTATTTACAATGTGAAATGTTTTTATGAGCTTTGCTCATATGTTTTAATGCATTTTGTTTCATTTCATCGTATAATATTTGCATTCAGATACAATACTTTACCCTTGACCTAACTGAACGCTCTCAATTTCATAGTACATTACTATAGTATAACATCGTACAGCAGACATGTGTATATGTAGTATCGATCCTGTCTCTACATATAAAGCTACGTAACGTTGTACATTAATTCAATGTTTAACTATGGTAAAATGAATCTTACGTTATTGTGATAATACATGTAGCTAGTGTATGTTATATGTATAGTAAATATTCTCTATAGAGCTCAAATTTAATGTTTAAGTATTGCATTATGAACCTTTTGAGTACGACTAGTTGGATTCACTTCAATTGAAAATGATTCATCATTGTATAATATTATACAGTGCTGAGCACAAAACCACAAAAGTATAATAAAATTAAATCTATTCATCAACCAGATGTTGCATATAAACTTTATTTTAGATTCTTATTTTGTTATAAAAAATCGTCTTCTATAATATTAAATCAAAATATTTTATACTTTTGTAATGGTTGTAACAAACTATTGTTTAAAATGTCTGTCACATGAAGCCTTTTTCATTGTTATACATGGGACGATGTAGTGTCTGATTTTGTCTCCAAAGCAGAGAACGGAATATATGGCATTGTGGGCTCTTGGTAACAATTACAACTTCATAATTAACCACCGGGACGCGTACTATGAACATTAATTCTACTCTCTTCATTGACGTTGACATGGAACTTTTTGGGACTTTGGTACTGTTTTTACCTCTTCTAAAAAAAATAAAGCTGTTTTTTTTTTAGTCTCTTGAAGCGTAAATGAAGCAGTAAATAAATAAAGTTCGTGCTGAGGAAAACGTGAGAAATATAATACTTTTAACAAAGCTTATCAGTGATTTCCCGATTTGAAATAAATTTCATCATTTATTAGCTATTAAGCTGTTCTCTTCTCTTTTTTTTCCTCCTATTTTGCACCATTTTAGAGGAAAAATGATAGGACAAGACGAGATTACGTCTTTTTTCCTCTCTTGAACATAAAATGCTAGAAACAATGTCTTCATTTCATCCTCATTTTGAACGAAGAAGATATAAGATGTGTTTTAGAGGTAAAAGGATTAGGTTTTGACGTATTGAGGATGAATTGAAGGTGGCATTTTTCAACTAAAAATACATCAGTGATTTAGCTAAACATTTTCATTTGAAATTATTTCTAACTTGTGTTAGTTAATCCAATTTGATTTATTGTTTTGTCCAATGTTTTTTAGATGACTTTTCTATACATATAGATACTATCGTAACTTTGTTTTTACTATGACAATGTTATCATCAGGAGTCACTCAGAATAAAACATCTCTCTCTTTCATCTCTCGAAAACTCACTAAAACAGTCTGTTTTCAAACTTGCACAAGGTGACACAAACTTCCACTATTATTCAACTATCTATTATTCTCATCTTGTGATAAAGATCATACAATTCTCTTTTGTCAGACGTAAACTTTTTGTCTTTGAGAAAAAATGAAAAAAAAAAAGTTTGTACCTATCTTGATCAATCATTTTTTTTTTAACTCTAACCACAATTAATCTGGTACTTCTATTAACTAATTACTCACTAATTTTTTGAAACCTCAAACCTTCTGAAACCATAACTTGAGCGTTGTGTGGGCTATTTGGGAACGGGGAAGGCCACAACTTTGCAATCCATCAATCCTCAATACAAGGCGATATTTTATATTTTTTTTTTCTGTTTGAAAACATCACGTCAAAATTTATGTGGAGGGTATTTTATTGGGCAGATGCTTTGACCCTAGTATTACCAAGGTAATTTTTTGTCACACGTTTTACCAAGAAGGGGGGGGGGACGGGTCAAAACGACTCATTATTTAAATCACATGTTAAAAATAAAAATAAGTAATTTCCTCTATTTTTGTTTGTTTTTTGCTGAAATATATTGCTGGGTGGCTAACTATATAAGGATTAAAAAAAAGCTGAATTTTTGGGGCAGTATTTTACACTTTTTTCACGCTTTTAAAGATTTACAGGTCGTAACTACCCCGCCTCCCATCCCTTGGTAATGCTTAGGGTTAAACAGGATATTGGTATAAGCTTCTGTGTTAATTTGGAATTTGATCCGAAGGTTGACAAAAATAAACGAGGACCGTACTTCGATTTGTCATTCTAAATTATTCTCTCCATTTCTGACATCCTTGAAATACAATTTTAAACAAAATTATTATTTCATATATAATGCATTTTTTTTTTTTTTTTTTTTTTTTTTTAAAAACACAAACTTTGAAATATTTATGGAAGCTCGATCGCTGAAGGAAATAAACATTTAAAGGCTCTTCACTTCAAGCACGTACGTACTTATATAAAATTCAATATTCGATGATTCATAAGAAGGCTTTTTATATTTGAAATAAAGATGAAGGAGACTCTAAATCCATATCTCAGATAGATATCGCAAAAAAAGACAAGCTTTTAAAATTTATTTTTGATAAAATGCAAAGAAAAAATGTAAATATTTTCTATATGAGTAATATTTTAGTATTATTCGTATAAAATAAATATTTAATTAGTGAATTATTTTTTAGTCTCACATGAACAGGTATTCAATACACACTCATCCAATGCGCTGTTCGCCATGTTGTTTACACGTGCATCAAACTGTAAGATTCAATACGAATCTAAACATTTTAACAGTTAATGAAAACCGATTTAAAAAGATATATCCTTCTAAAATAAAATAAAAAAAATAATCCTACCGGACTGTTTCCATGACTCATCGATTATGTTTTAATACGTCGAAAAATTGTAAGCACTGAACTGTATTCTTAATAATTCTTTATTGTCACTATACTTCAAGTGCACCTGTTTTCTTGACACTCTATCGAGAATTATTTGTTTTCAATTAAATGAACTACCTGAAGGGTAATGGTAGTAAATTCACTATTTTTATTTATTTGTAAAATGTGCTTAGGTTTCTCGAAGTAGACTCTTCGCCTTGGAAAATTTCCCACTTGCAGTTTTGTTAATCACCGTGCCCTGTGTTATCCTTACGGGGCATGGTGGTTAACAAAACCGCAATGGGAAATTTTCCGAGGCGAAGACCGTATTATAATATAATCAATTAACGGTTGGAATCAATCCGGTAAAATTCAATTACCTTTATATTTATTATTAACCCTCATCAGAAAAACTTTAATACTAAAAAAATCAGGTAAACATATTAATTGAAAGTTAAATAAAATTTCTTTAAAACAAAACTTCCACATTTCAGATAATATTTAAACTACATTTATTTAATTACAATACATTGCCTTCTAAAGAAATATCGTCCCTCGTTTGCAATAATGAGCTATCTGCCTATCAAGATCTTATTGCAATTATGATCTGTCTGCTATTTCACGTGAGCGTAATTTTGAGTTTTAGAACACAAAGTTCAATGTTTAGTTGCGCTGACCTGAAATAGCAGATAGGTCATAACTGCAATATATGATCTTGATGCAGATAGCTTATTAGTGCGGACGAGGAATGAAAATTATGTTTTATTATTTCTGTACTTACTAATCATAAAATCAATACACCCTTAGATAAGCATCATCAAAATTTTACATTCTATTGCTGTGATAATTAAGTGCTCCGTTTCCGGTTGAACCTCTCTGATGCACGTGCCACTTATCGTGGACTAATTGACCACAATTGTGCCGCCTCAGGATGTCTAACAATATAGAGTTACTAATTTCATGGCTTTGTTGATTCATTGTTGCTGTGAATATTAATTTATTAACTGCATCTTTTTAATAAACCCTAGTTGAAAAATTACGTCTTCAACTCATTCTTTACTCATCTAAACCTAATCATTTTACCTCTATAACTACACATATTATTTCCTCTTCGCTCAAAGAGAGGATGAAATGAAAATAATATTTTTTACCATTTATTTATGCTCAATAAAATGAAAAAAAGACGTAATATTTCCTCTGATATATGTTTCAGCTTTTAAAGGTAGATTTTTATGCAATCAGTCGTTTAGATTACGTTTATTATCATCTTGTATGTGTACATTACTGCATGTGCAAATTTTTTAAGAAATAAAAAAGAAACAAAAACCAATAATTGAAATATTTTAATTTAATATTTATGTTTCTCTAACTCACTTTGTAAGATATTTTGTTACTGTTACAATTTTCACAAAATAATTATTGAATTAAATTTTCTTTCATTTTCTATTTCACAAATTTACTTTAATATGTGTATATTCTACTCTAACAGGTTATTATATTTTTTATTGAGATAGTAAACCATTATATTACTTATATTTTCATAAGGTTTCATGGAAAAAATTGGTTTTAAAAAAGATCTATGTAATATAATGTAACTTTTTTTTGTTTTATTACATTCTTATTCATACTTACACACTTACTTGTTGGTAGTTTCAAGTTTCACTCAGACTATTTTAAATAATATTAAGTAAATGTCTGCGCAAAAAAAGGTTAAAAGTAGAAACACTTTTCGAACAACTTTTTTACAGACTTTTGAGCTAAATCCTGCCAACATAAAAAGTACTTTTTTTTTCTCGTTTTTTCTCATTTCTTTGTGTAGCAGAAGTTTATGTGCGTACAGTCGAAGTGCTCTGCAGCGTTTTTGCCAAGTCGACTTAAAAGTCGTGCACAAAGTATCGGCTACGCTATATGGTTAGATATGTGTTACATTTTTGTTTCTTCTTTTTAAAAGATACCATAAAATTTCTGAAAGAAGGAAGTAAATATATTACAATGAAATTATTGTATAATAAAAAGCTTTAAATTCAATCTTCTTCTTATTTTATTTATTTATTTATTTATTTATTTATTTATTTATTTATTTATTTATTTATTTATTTATTTTTTACAGAGTCATACCTCTATGTGCTTAATGCTCAAGGTGGGTTAATGGGTATAGAGATAAGGGAGGGAAAGGACAATGGAAAGCCTGTTACGTGTCCCAGTATTCACTGAGGTGAGACTGAGGGAACCGTGGAAAACCTCAATCAGGACGGACACCTCTATTTTTTTTATCAATAGACCAAAGTGATGTTCAAAGCCTGGGGAATCTCACACAAGTGCATCACTGCACTGGGTGGAAAGTGAGATGAATTTTCCCCAGGGAGGGAGCATCGTAATTTTTACTTGATACGGTCACCCATCCAAGTACTAACCACGCTTCACTTTGGTGATTTAGAAAGAACCAGTCAATACACTGTTCCACGCTCAACCTGGCATGTATAAAAATTGTATTAAAATGTAGTAATTACAATTTTTAAATTTATTTAAATAATATAATAAAAACGTAAAATACATATTTTTTACGCTTAATAAAAAGCAAAATTACATTATAAAAATTACAATACCCTCACAAGTCAGAGCAATATTTTAAATTTTATTCATATTTTAATATATTGTCAAAAAACTTGGTAATAAATGATACTTGTATAACATGAATTAGGTATTTTTTTAATGTGAAAATTGTTCTGTGTCAGGAACACTTTTTAATGGCTGGATTGTATTTAAAGGATTTAATTTTAGATAAAACAGGAACAGTTTCTAATTTTAATACATAAGAGAATTCTATGTATTGTTTTATTCCAAAGGATTAACTACTATGTATTATTTGTTACGATTAATATACGATAAGAAGAGAATTATTCGAAAATTATCCTTCAAAGCTGTATCAAATCTATTGTTCTCAAAGTAAAAGCTTTAAATGTTAGAGTGTTTGAGGGGGCTTATATTTTCGCATGATACTCATGCTTTGTAGATTTGTAAAGATCTCAAAGTAATTACAAATGGTGATTATTATTATTTTCAAAAGTTTGAGACTGAAATATCAAAAAATATATTATAGTTAACAATATTAAAGATAATATAGGATTATTTATTAAATTGAACCCAATAAAGTATACTGAACTATAATATATAGTTACAGTTATTTCCATAAGTTTAGATACATGATACAGCTATAATATAATATATTTTTTATGTAGTGAATATGATGTTGTATTATCGTGTGTTTCCTCGTTATGTTTTTTTTACCTTTCAAATTCAAATTTATATCTAATTCCAAATACATTTATGCATATACATGCAGGTATGAAATCAAGCATTTTATACATGGTAAAACACGTCCACGAGCAATAAAATACAAAACACAAAAAATTTATTAAATATCACTGCAAAAAGGTTTTAACAGAGTAATAATAATTGTGAAGGAGATACTTTTTTTCATCAATTTTCTGAAATCTTTATGTATGTTTAATAATATTGGTAATTTATTGTACATTTATATTTATAGGATCATTATTTTAGACTATTTTAATGGAAAAATTATGTGTAAACAGTTAATCTTATGTATGCAATATTATTAATTTTGTATTTTAGGTTATGTGTAAGGATGGCTGCCAGGCCAAACATTGCCTAAATAATATAGTAATTTTCTATTCTATTATCAGTTGGTTTAATGGACAATTTGCATGACATTTTTTTATTACAGAAATGGATAGAGGGTACCAAATTATGCTACTCTGAATTTTTCAGATTCTTTTTGAGAGCGGGAACTATTTTTAAAAAATTATTGAAAGTCAGTTTTATGACGTCACGGGCGTTTAGCGCCTATCCTTTTCTTAAGGACAGACTCCTCGTGACGTCATAAAGTCGACTTTCAATAATTTTTTAAAAATAGTTCCCGGTCTCTAAAAAATCTGAAAAAATTCAGAGTAGCATAACTTTGCACCCTCTATCCATTTCTGCAATAAAAAAATGTCATGCAAATTGTCCATTCTACTTTTAGGGGAGACTATATTTTACTCAACGTCTAATCAGTGAGAAGAACTTTGAGAGGGAGGGCGGATATGAAATGATTACACTCCGTTGAGTGTGCTGACTTTTTAGGAGGTAAGTTAACACGCCTAATGTTAATTAAAAAAACACACATGAAAATTATGAAACATATCTTAAAATGTTCTGCTCTACATGCCCTATCTTTACCTTAAAATATCAGGTATACAAATTCGATATAGTTTCGAGTTATTTAATTTTAAATTAGTCAAACTTAAAAATAATTAACTCGAATACCATATCAAATTTGTGTACCTGATATTTTTTAGCTACTAATAGAGGATGTAGAGGAGAACAAGATATGTTTCATAATTTTCATGTTTTTTTTTCCTTTTTTTTAACATTAGGCGTGTTACCTTACCATTAAAAGTTTGCTAATTGACTTACTATATACAGGATAGGTAAGAAGGTGACTGTGGGAGCTGGGGTAATGTTTTGTAAGATTTATAGTTGAAAACGGTAATAAGGTTAGCTACCGCAGTATTTATGATACGTTAGTATCGACATGTTTTCAAATTTTATGAGTTAAAAAAATGTGTGATGACAACCTGTTTCAAAAATATATTAGTTTAAAAAAATAATATCAGTTCACCAGAGGTATAATATACCCGTATGTAAAATCAAAGCACTCAATTTATTTACTCCCTACCAAATATTATGTATATTGATTAAACTCACAGTTGGTTTAAAATCAATAATATAAAATTAAAATTCATGTTAAAATTTTATTAATTCTTCAGTTATTTCATGTAACGAAACAAAAAGCTTTATATAAAAATATTATGTAATAAAATTATAGTACGTATTAATATATTAAATTACATTTTGACCAACAATATGTAAAATATGTTAATGATATAATTTTGTATTTAAATTTTGTCAATATATCAAAGTTTTATTATGTTAACCATTACAAGATCCGCTTACTTTTGGTTCAAGAATGTGGTAATGGCTCACCATAAGCCGCTATCTTTCCATAAGTTAGGGGAACTCATGACAAGCCAAACGATCTCTGGAAAATTGAGTTTAAAAATTAAATAGCATATTTCAAATATAGTCAAATTAATTTAATATTCCCGCTGGAAGTACCGGAAGTGAGAGGTTTCTGGCCTTCCCATTCGTATTTTCATTTTGAAATTTTGATGACAGTCTTATTATAGAAGAGTACTAACACGTTTTTAAATTTTCAAGACTCAGATATGAACAAGACGACCTCTCACTTCCGGCTACTTCCAGTTACTGCACTTGAAATTGATGACCTGCATATATTAAAGAATTTGATAAGGATTTGGCTTATAGTTTGGAATAAAATATCTTATGTAAATTTGAACATTTTGCACAAATCTATACCAAAATGTTTTTCTATTAACTTAAACCATACGATAATTTCCTGATTATACAGTATATGCTTAGAAGTATGTAATTAAATTTAACTATAAGAAAAATAATTGGAAATTCCTCACTAATGCGATCCTAAAATCTAATTAAGAATTCAATTTATTTACATTAATTTTAATTTAATTATTTGTGTAGACCGATTTGTTTATTCAACACAGTTTTTCATCATTGGGGAGGGAGGGGTATTGTAGATTCAGTGATGTGCAGTATTCCATGTTAAGGTAGAGATAATACGAATCAGCTGTTCGACTAGTCCCCTTTGATTAACATGTAAACTTTAGCAAATTCACAAAAATTCTAAAAAATTTTGAGAGACATGCAGATTTTACTGTCTAAAAGCCATACAAGAAATTTCAAGACAATTTAATGATCCGATTTATTTTAATACGTTATTAGTTTGTTTCTCCATGCATGGGAAAGCTATATGCTGAAAATTAAAAAACAAACAAAAAAAAAAATAATAAAAAATATTCGGTTTGTTAAATTGTTTTGAAATTTTGTGTATTGCTTTTAGGCACTAAAATCTGTCTTTCAAAAATATTTCAGAATCTTTGTGAATTTGCTAAGGTTTACATACATGTTAATCAAAAGGGACTATTTCAAACAGCTGATTCATATTATCTCTACCTTAAGCATTTATGTAGTGGTTTTATGTGGAATGTTTTTTTTTATAATCTCTGCACACTGATTTTACAACAAAGAAGCTTTGATTTGTATTCCTGTGGAATGTTCTATTTTTGCAAAGCTTTCTTTGTTTGTTTTAATTTACTCCAAAAATCGATTAAACGGCGTGTGTTTGCTTATTGTGACATTAAAGGTATCGCATAACTTTTGTTTAAAAATAATTTCCAATTATAACTATACAAATGTTTCAGTCAATTCTATCAATTGCTGCATGTTGTGTACCACAAAAAAAATATTGTGATAACAATAATTGAAGTTAGAACTTTCGTTTTAAATATGTTCCAAAAATGGAATTAAAATGTTATCATATATTTTTGAGGCTTGTGATCAATATTATGTGAAATATAAAGTACCAATAACGTTTGTTTTAATTAAAATATTTAATTATTATAATATAAAACCTGCCATAAAATAAATAATAGGATATAATATGAAATTTTTGGCTAATTTCAAACAATTATTTTTTATTTTTTTATTTTATTATCTCTTTCATGGGCACTATACAATAATATAACATAATATATATATTATAGTCAAAATTATATTTAACGATGTTTTTTGAAACTGTACCTAATATTCACTAATAAAATTAGTAATTATGATCAAGAAATATAAAAAGTTTAAGAATATTTTATTTACATAATTATAATCTAACAAAATGTGATAACAGTGATAACTTCAGAAACAGTTAAATGATAATTAAGCAAAAACATATATAAACATTACTAAACTTATATTATTAATTATAATATGATAAAATTTCTTATGTTTTCCTCTTATCTTATTACAGAAATTCAAGTTATAAAGTTATTTAAAAGCTTAAAATGTAAGAATAATGAAAGTAACTTTATAATATCATGATAATGTCGTGGGCAAGAAACCGAATGAGAATTCCATTTTAGTAGTCTAATCACCACAGCTAGTGATAAAGCTCTTCCTGAATATTCATGACTTGATTGCAAGAAATGTAAATGTGTGCAGGTTATAATGAAAAACATACTTTTTAAGAAGAAATTCAAGTTTTTGTTTAAATATTTACAAATTTAAAACCTGGGTGAGACTTTTTTCTTACACATTTGGATACAGGGATTCACATTTTGTATTTTTAATATTTCTTTTTATTACTTGTTTCAAACAACCTTAACCGTCCCGAGTTGAAATAAATTAAATTTCATTATACTTATTCACTTTTATTGTCTTTCCTCGTTTAATTCCTTCTTATATATTTTGAATCATTTTAAAGTAAAAAATATTAGATTACGTCTTCTTTCCTCTTCTTGAGCAGAAAATACTACAAAAATTGTCTCTATTTTGTCCTCAATTTGAGCGAAGAGTAAATAAGATGTGTTTTTGAGGTAACAATATTAGGTTTAGACGTGTAAAGGATGAGTTAAAGACGTCATTTTTGAACTAGGGCATCCAATACCATCAACAATATTAAACCATTAATAATGCTTGCATAATTATCATGAATATTAAAACAACATTAAGTTAATTAAGAATTAAAACTCAAGTATAAAATAGCATAAAATTGAGAACATTTTTAACAATTATTTTCTAATCAATATAATGTTATAAAATAAATTCAACGACCTAAAATAAATAATTTAGTTTATTTCAGATAAAAAAAAATTAAAAAATGGGAGTACTTCTTATCTATTTTTATCGATTTCGCTATTTTTTTTGTAGCGACAAATTGAAAAGATCGTAAAAGGAAATAATGACAGACTTACATCCATTACGAGATGGAGTCTTTAATCACAGGATACTTTAATAAATTATTGGACTGTACGCTCTGATACTGAAGTTGATAAATTGAAGCACTTTCATGAATCATTTTAAAACACTGAGAGATTAACAATATTCTTTCAAATAATATAAAAAAGTCTCAATGGTGTTATATATTAAATATATTGTAATAAGATCTTCTGTGCATTTAATTTCTTTAAAAAAGAATTTTTAATATACGTTTAAAATTTCATCTTTTTCCTTTTAATTGAAATCAAATTACGCTCAATTAATTTAGCTTATTAATAAAATGAGATTGACTTTGAATGCATTTCTTTCCCTTATTCAATAATTTTCTTTTATCTTTTATATATTATATTTGAAATCAATTAAGCAAGCCCCTCTTTAAAATTAGAAATAAATAATTAATAACCTATACTGCTTTCATGTTTGTTCATTATAATAAAAGATGACCAATTTTAAAAGATAGTTTTTCAAATATGAGCTCTGTTATAAAATAGGCCAGGCCCACATGATGTAACTGCAACGCAAATTACATACTTTACAGGAGCCTGCCGTGCCATAGTGCTGTGTTGCATCAGCTGTGTGTAAGGGGAGAAAATGTAGGAAAAAATTAATTATAAATTATTATGCAAGCAATTATTACATTTATATCGTTTTCGTATCATCTGCTAGTTTATAAAGAATACACAAACTACATTTTCGTGTCCTTGAATACCTGGGAACAAATTCAATTTTCTAACTTTTTTAAATACTTTTTTTTTTCAATGATTTAAATCGTATGGTATGATAAGAGTAGGGGAAGGGAGGGGAGGTAAGCAGCTGAGCGTTATCTTGTAAGTAGGCAACCCAACAATCTCGTTTAAGGTGGATTCACATGGCAATTTTTATCATGCGACGCGAATAATGCGCACTTGCTGCAACATCCATTGGCGGCCATATTTGGCGATTAAAAGAAAAAGAGCATCGTAATTAGCGCGATTCCCGGCGAATTCGCCACCTCATAGGATTTCACATCTTTTACTTCAAAATCACGTCGCATCGCTGTTGTCGCCATCTGAATCCGCCTATAGCTGATAAGTTAATAAGCCAAAAACAGCTGTTATATTCAATTTCAAAATGCCAGACTTAATGTTAGGCTGCAAGTAGGAAATTTTCCAAGGCGACAAGTTTACATAAAGTTTCTCTTCCTTGTTTTGTGTTATAAAAAAGCTGCGGTGAACAAAGTCGACTCAAGGTTGGTTTTATACAGGTTAAGTCACAATTTGACCAATGTGAAATGACTTGGCCAATCACTTTCAAAAATTTAAGGCCCCATCATGCCGCGAAACTTTGAACACGCACATTAATGCAATACTCTATTTTTTAAATTTCGCGGTGCAATGGGGCCTAAAAAATTGATGCACGAAATGCGTGCGTGTCTTATACTGATAATTCTTGATGCCTGCATGATGCCTCATCTAAACTGTGACTTAAGTATGGTAACTTAAGTATAGGCTATGAACTTAAGTTTCCGTACAGATGTAATGACCCATACTTAAGTACACCTTATACTTAAGATCGCATTCTTGTTGAGTTAGGTAATTTCAACTTTTTTCGATAGCCGTTTTTTTTTTCAACTTTTTTAATTTATTTGTAGATTTTTCTATAAGACATATAAGTTTAAATTTTATGTTTAATTATTATAATTTAAGCAGATCATGTTAATTAGAGGTAAGAAATATGAAAATAATGAAAATAATTTTAATGTTTCTTGACTTAAATCAAGCCAATTAAGAGTACCTGCTCAGGCAGTGGACTGTGTTGCCTGCCATTGTTGCCACTCCTTGGTACGAGTAGACCGACTCTGCCACGGAAAACTGGCACAGCACATTAACTGGGCAACAAGAGTCAGACCTCGCGAACTGGCTTATGTAAATTAACTCGAGGATTACTATCTCTGCATACAACATTGTCCTTAATGTTTAGAGTAAAAGTTAGCAGCTGATTACATCATTAGAAGCTTTTTTATCTCGCCTTATAATGTTATTTTAACTCTAGCATTAAGGTGTATTTCCATGGAGAGGGGATGAAGGCGAGAAATTCGCATGCCGTAGCTAATCTGAGGCTCAGGGTTTCCTTGCTCTGCGTAAAGAGATTTTATCGCCAACATGGCTGCCATACGATATTAAAGCAAGTGCGCTTTTCTCTCCTCGCCAAGCCTCGCTTGACATCGCTCCATGGAAATGCACCTTTATATTATTAATTTTTTTAAGGATGACATGATATTTCAAAATTACTTAAACATTGTCAAGAGATTATAGAAAACATATGGTTGTAAAATTCTCTTTGTTATACGAATACAATTTTAAGTATTATCATAATTTTTTTTATTGGCATTTTTTATTTTTCTGTAATTTAAAAATACGCATGATGTTAAAAGTTATAATATTACTCTACGAGAACAAGATAAAGATTTTATGCAATGAAACACGTTATTATAAAATATACTATTTCTTTTTATATTGATAGAAATGTAAATTAATTATAACCAATAATTTTTTATCATTATAATCTTGATTGATCTGTAAAATTTAAATTGATCAATAATAAAACTTATCACACGCTCTATGGGAGGTTTTAACTGTAAAATTGATGTAAAGAGATTATGATGAAAAAAAATGAATAAAATTTTCTAATCATTACTTTTAACTTATATCCATAACACATTGAACCTATAATAATAAATAAATAGTAAATAATTAAAAATTCTTATAAGATGTGATTACATAATTAAATGAATAGAACATATTTTCACATTTTTTCCGAATTGAGTGACTATTAAAACTGAAGTATTAAAATGACTGAAGAGTTGTCAAACTCCTTAAGAAAAAAATAAGGAGGATAGGTCACCAGTACTGTCAAAAAGAGAAAGAACAGTATTTTAAATTAGAAAAAAAAAAAAAAAAATCTGAAATATTATTATGTAGTACTACGTTTAAAATTATTTTAACTGCTTTATTAATTTATTAATATCTTGTTTTAAATCGATTGTCTCTGTGAAATAATCTTTTATTTATTTATAAGTTTAAATTTTTAAAATTTTCTGTTAGTTTCACAAATTTAGGAAAAATTGTGTTGCATAAATATTTAAAAATAGACAGATAAAAAATAATCGTTATAATTGCTACAAGTACAATTCTTTCGGGAAATCCATTGCTGATGTTGCAAAAATTCAGTCACATTCACATGATATTTCCTTCCGGAAGTAGCCGGAAGTGTAATGTTTCTGGTCTTCCTATTTTTCCTTCAGCGTTACAATTTCACACACAGGTCATTACTTCTACTGCAAACCCCCTTTTTAAAGTTTCAAACTGAATTATAAACAAAAAAGCTGCAAATTTTACACTTCCGGCTACTTCCGGAAGGAATGCCAAATTAATTTAACTGTATGTATAATAGCAGCCAGTTATGACATATAATATGGAAAACGTTATGATGTGTTTTGGTGATAAATTTTCTGCTCCTAACTTTTTATCAAATTACCACAATAATAATAATTAAGTGGAAACAAATCCCAGCCACAATCAGCTGGCATGTCCTGCCTCTATGATTGAGCTAGGCGTTCTATATTTTATCATTAGTTAAATTTCTCTCTTCATTGACAGCAACCAATTTTAAAAGATTTTACTTGGAAATTGGAAGTTGTATTTCTTGACATCAAAACATTTTAGTGTTGCCACAGAATCATCTCTCTCTCTCTCTCCTTTGCTTTTGAAATTCTGTGGCTGCTTTAAATTCTAGAGGGAAAGAAATTTATTTACCACTTTACAACATTCAGCTGTGCTTATTTTGTGGAGCAAATTGGTGAGGTGAGCCAAATACTTCAAAAGAAAATAAGAAATAAGGAAAGTATGAAAATTGTTTGAACGTAAAAAAGTGTTTTCAGAATTCATAAAAAAAGTAAGTATTTATTTAATTTTCACACTTATACTTTCCGTCAATGACTAGTTTTTTTTTTTTTTTTTTTAGTTACCCTTAAATTTATTTAATTTTTTCTTGTAGTAATTTAGTTACAAAAATTGTGCCAGAATGAAGTATCTTTTTATTAATAATCACTAAAGGATGTTACTTTTAAATTGCAAATGTAGAGAGCTCTTTTTATTTAAAAATTTTAAACTAAAATACATAAAAATAATGTACCCTCCAAGATTAAAAATAATTATTATCTTTTACTAAACATAATAACATAATAATTATATTAATCTCGTATTTTTTCGATATATTTGCAAACATTTTGATGGAAAAATTTATTATTATTATGAAAAAGACGGGATTACACCTTTTTTACTAAAAAAGGTGTCTTTTTTACTATTTGTTGAGCATGAAATTTTAAAAATGTTTTCTCCATTTCATCCTCACTTAAGGCAAATCAGGATGAATATATATATATATATATATATATATATATATATATATATATATATATATATATATATATATATATATATATATATATATATATATATATATATTAGGAAAAAAAAGACTTACACAATAGAAATGACATAAGACAATTAGGCAAAGGTTAAAAAAAATACAATATGCTAATATTGCCTTCATTGTACATTTTAAACAGTGCATTATTTAGAAGACAACATCCTGAATTATATGATCATAATCAACATTCGTATGAAATAAGAAACAAAACCAAAACAGTAGTAGCTAATCACAAATCAGCTTTATTAGAAAAAAGTCCTTTATATCAGTCTGCAAATTTTTTTGATTTTTTGCCTGCATGTATTAGAAATATTGAAAGTGATAAATTATTTAAGGCAAAATTAAAATCAGTATTGATAAAAAAGGAGTTTTATTCATTAAAAATGTTTTTCTCTAATAAGTTGCCTGAAAATTGTCTTGTAGAGTGATTGTAATTACATGTTGTATTTCAGAAATTTGGAAGATGTGATTCATAATGTTTGATTTTTATTTAGATGAGATAAATAATAATATGTATATTAAGCTTTATTACTTTATTTGTAGGGTTAAAATAATTTATTGAAATGACGTGATATATGTTGTTATGTACAACCAATTTTTCAGAATAAAATTATTATTATTATTATTATTAAATAAAAAAAAATAGGTTAAGCCGGTTATACAATTTTGAATGCAATTTTTCCTTACACAAGTAAATGTCATCTCAATACAAACAAATGGGATTAACGTTTTCTTGCAAGGAAAATTGTATGCAAAATTGTATGGAATAATTTTGGTTTTAAGTACAGATTAATAAATTAAATTTTAAGTGCATGATTTAAAAACTCTATATAAATAGGAAACTGCAGAGGAAACAGAATAATATTTTTATCTGTAATATAACTAGTAATATATATAAAACCTGTATTACACGATACAATTTTTGTTATACCATTTTGGCTTACAAAAAATTTCATCTCCATACAAGCAAACGAAGTTGTAGTTTTCTTGTATGGAAAAATTGTATTCAATAATTAGAAAAATTCTATCGTGTAATACCGACTTAAAAAACTGTTATAATTTTTTTGTAGTTATACGCAACCCGGATTAAAATAAATTTCATGTTTATTTAATTTTAAAATATTTCGTTTTCTTTTTTTAACTAATTTGTACCAATTCATTGCAGATAAAAATGGAGGGAGGGAAAGAGGAAATTGCGTCTTCTATTTCTTTATATTGAAGGAAATGTTAGAAATATTAAGCAAAGAAATAAAATGTACGTGTTCTGAGGCAAAGAAAAAATAAATAAAAAAAAAGCAACATAAGATTTTTAATGATGAGTTCAAGCTTGTATTTTTTAATGAGATTTAAAAAAAAAAAAAAAAAACATCGACTGAGAAAAACAATCATATTATATATGATTATGTTATAATTATTATCTTTATACATAATATATTATGACAATCTTATCAATTTCTTTTCACTTAAATATAGCAATTAATAATAACAAACACCCTGCTGAGTTGAAATAAATTTAATTTTGTATTCACTATTATGCTCTCTTTTCGATTAATTCTCTCCTATTTTACACCATTTTAGAGAAAAACTGAGAGAAAAATACTAGATTACGTCTTCTTTCCTCTTATTGACCATAGAATGTTAGAAATATTGTCTCCATTTCATCCTCACTTTTATTGAGCGAGGAGAAAATAATATTTTTAGGTAAAAATATGTTATAAGATTTGGTTTAGACTTGTGAAGGTTCAGAAGGATGAGTTAAAGACATAATTTTTCAACTATGGCATGTATATAATCTCAATCAATTTTGCAAACACAAACTAAAGATGTATAGTAGACTCATTTCATAACAATAAATATTGATTTCTGTTATGATGTTATGACATGATAAGCATTAAAATTTACAATAAAATTAATTTGATATTCCTTCCAGAAGTGTGAAGTTTAATGCTCTTCTGTTTGAAATTCAATTTTGAATCTTTACACAGTTGTTTGAAGTAGAAGTACTGACCTGTGTATAAAATTGTAACACTGAAATACGAATTGGAAGGACAGAAATCTTACACTTCCGGCTACTGCCGGAGGGAATTTCATGTAAATTTGACTGTAGCTCTTTACATATTTTGATTTCTGGTTTCATTATATATTACTCTATTTCCTTAACAGCTTGAATGTTATTATTTGAATAACGTTACTGTTTTTACTACTATATAAATAAAGATATGATAAAATATTGTCACTATATAACATTTTTATTGTTATAGAAACATATTTCAATCCATTTTGACAGTAGTTTTTACTTTATTCTTGCAAAGTTTGGCAAAATTGATGTTTTATTCTTAGTAAAATACACTCAAGTTAAACTAAATTCCAACTTTTATTCACTTTAAACGTCTCTCTATATATTTTTCTTCCTATTTTGTAGCATTTTCAAGGGAAAATAGAGAAAAGGACAAAGTTATACTTTAAGTTTTATTTCCTCTTATATTGAGCGTGAAATTTTAGTAATCTTAATTTCAATTTTACTTTGAGTGAGGAAGAAATAAGATGTGTTTTCTGGAAAAAATATTATAAAGTTTGGAGTTCGGAGCATTGATTTGTTTATTGGTTCCAATACATACAAGTCCTTAATTGTTGAGCATATAGTGACAGATAAACATTAACTGAATGATAAATTAAAGATAATAAAATTACAAAATTGGATTTAACATTAACATAAATTAAAAATAAAAAAATATAAATATACGGATTTAATATTAAAATTAAACTGTAATTATTTAAAATAAAATAAAAATAATCATACTTTATTATGATTCCATTTTTTTCTATTTATACACTCATAATATAGTCGTCATATGCTAGCGTTGGTTTGACGTAACGCGACCCTCCCATGAGTATTATATTGGATGACAAAGAAAAAGTTTCGTGACGTTAAATGAAAGCTATAATAGCCCAGGATGACTATAAGTTATTATGAGTGTATAAATAGAAAAAAAAGTAGGCATCATAATAATTTTAATATATATATAGGGTGCGATTCACAAAGAAGTGAGCCATGTTTTCTAAACACGTTTAGCTTAACCATGCTTACTTGTTCTACGTGTTAAACCGCACCGGTTAAGCTTATAAACCTGGTTTATAGAACCCTGGCTAACTGCTTCGTGAATCGCGCTCATTAATTCTAATATATGATCTAAATATTAATTTACGTTATAACTAAATGATCTTAACTTTAAGAAAAACATAATGTATTATAACAGAAAAATTATAATTAGTTTCTTTAATAATATTTAAGCCAAATGCCTTACAATAACGTTGCAAATATTTTAATCAATTTCAACTGGAAGTTTTGTGGTATGAATTTTAGAGAAGGGGTCTTAGAATTAGATTTATTTATGGTACCGAAAAGATTTAACATTTTTTCCCTTACTAAAATTTGGCAGATGTTCACTAAAAAAAAAAAAAATGCAAATGGACAACAAACATGAAAAAAATTTATTGCATAAATGAATAGAGGGTACCAAATTATGCTACTCTGAATTCTTTCAGATTTTTTTGAGACCCAGAACTATTTTTAAATAATTATTGAAAGTGCGGCCACGCCCCCTGGAGGCGTCAATAGGCGTCCAGTCTCCATCCTTTTTATTAAGGCTGCAGGGGTGCCTGAAATCCTGAAATCACAGGACCTTCAATATTATTTAAAAATAGTTCCGGGTTTCAAAAAAATCTGAAAAAATTCAGAGTAGCATAATTTGGTACCATCTATTCATTTCTGCAGTAAATTTTTTTCATGTATGTTGTCCATTGAGCAGGAAAAGTTTGGCATCATCGATATGTTCAAAAACTTTCTTCTGTGGTTTCCATCTTTAAATTTAATTACAGCAGATAGTTATTAAAAGTTTCTGTCTTTTCAAACAGCTGCAAAATAATTCATAATGTATGACATGATTACCAATTAAATATAATATGTAAATTGGCGCAAGAGTTTGTAGTACTGATTGAAAAAGTTATAAGAAAAGTTTTGTAATATATTGATAAAAAAAATGTTATGGAACAAATTTAATATAATAGCAAGATATCAAATGATTTAACTAATCAAAATTATATCAATTATTTAATCATTGTATTTGCATTAAGAAATAAATAATCTTGTATTAAAAAAAAATACAAGTTAACGATTAATCTCAGTTACCGCTCGAGTCAAAGAATGCGCGTGATTCACGAAGCAGTTAACCAGAGGTTTCTAACCACGTTTAACTTAACCAAGTTTAACTAGGAGGTTTAACACGTAAAAACTGTATATAGTTAAACGTGGTTAAGCTAAATGTTGTTAGAAACCTGGCTAACTTCTTCATGAATCGCACCCAATATTTACCTGCAAACGAATCGAATGAAATAAATTAAAAAAAAAAAGGAAATGTTCTAAAACTTAATCGCTTATGGTTTGAGCAAATTCAGTCTTGCAGTTTTCTTACAACAGCTCCATTTCCGGTTTTCGTCCATGAGGCCAATGTTTAACTTCTACCTCAGTTTTCACAAAACTGATAAGATAGATTCGCTTCAGAATTTTTATGCCACCTATTGATGGTGAGTTCTAAATCCCCTGCAAGTCTTGTTGCATTCAGGCGCTACGATTGCGAAATATCAACGTACTGAGATTCATCCTTAAAAAATAATTATATATTATATATAGACTTTAAGGTGGATTTTGACTGTACAAAATTAGCAATGCGATGCAATCTTACAAGTTATTATACTTTCCATCTTTCCACATGAAATCTTAATTTTTTTCAGGTGTAATTAAAATATCTAATAAGATTGAATTATTTGAATAATAAGTCTTTACTGTCTCACTCTAAAAAACTTTTGTTTTAATTCAAATTAATCGTATAGTATTCTGTAGACCATAATACTATCCACTATGTCAAATATTATGTATTTGTCTTTAAACGTACGGTAAAGAAAAGCATGCCCTAGTTTAATAATTACGTCTTCAACACATCCTTTACACGTCTAAACCTAATCTTATTAGCTTTAAAACACATCTTATTTACTCCTCGCTCGAAGTGAAGAGGAAATAGAATTTATATTTCTAACATTTTATATTATATGCTCAACAAGAGAAAACAAGACGTAATCTCGTCTTTTTCCCTATTTTTTGTTCTCTAAAATAGTGTAAAATAGGATGGAATTGGACAAGGAGAGAGCATAATAAAGAATAAAAGTTGTAAATTATTTCAACTCGGGTATAATATTCTTGAGACTATTTATATAGTACAGTACAATGTCATTACTATTTTCATTTAAATATATATATATATATATATATATATATATATATATATATATATATATATATATATATATATATATATATATATATATATATATATACATAGGGTTGTGGAAAGCATGCAGTCCTTTAAATTGCAATTTTCTTGCTCAAAGCCTACATAGGCTTTGATGTTGCTCTATATTTTTCAGTTACATCATGATAGCAAAGACCTTAGTTTTTATATTTTAACTTTTTACATTAAAATTAGCTGTAGGTAATTAATGTAAGATATTTAAGGAAAAAGAACATTAGAGTAGGCGTATATTCTTATTTGCTTATATTAGTAGTTAAAACGAAAGATTAAAGAAAAGGACAATGTTTTGGAATTAATTAGTTTTGTTTACTCAAGGGAAATTCAACTGTGAAATGTTTGGCTTTGAAAAGATAAACAAATATTTTGTTTACAAACTTTGAGTTTAAATTATATTTTACAGAATAACTTTATGTTTATTTTCTGCGAACAATGTATGAGGAATGCGTTGCATTGATTTTCACTTAGTTATATTTATTTTGTAAAACATAAATGAAATTCCACAGAAATTTCCATCAATTCTAATTTTATATTTTTATTTTATTATCTCTTTCATTGGCACATTACAATAATATAACATATTATATATTATATAGTCAAAACTAAAAAAAAAAAAAAAAAAACAATAGCCCATGGGGCAAATGAAAAAGATTGCTGAGCAGTCCATTCACTAAAGTGTTCATTCACCCAAATTAATTAATAGGTCAATGATAGATAATTATACATACAAATTACTAAAACACAAAGATTACAAAACACTATACATATAAATATATAAACAGTCTAAAAATAATAAAAGAACACAATGTAAGAAAGATAAAAGTAGGGAGAAAAATTTTCCACTTCTGAGGTAGACTGTTAAACATTTTTGCAGCACGAGGATAAAAAGAATTCGCATATGCCTCACTGTTAGGCTTAGGGAAAACAAAAGAATAAGGCGAATAAGGGTTAACTCTCCCTCTCCTCCTATGCTGCACTTTCAATCTTCCAGCTTCAACAGAGCTCAGATCCGTTTTTCCATTAATACAAGCTTTTAAGAATATTATATCAATTGATTTAAATAATTCACACATTGAAGGAAGCTGAAGAAGAGTCAAACGGTCAACATGACTTAAATTTTTATCCTTAATGATCATTCTTGTAGCCTTATTTTGAATTCTATCAAGCTTAGCAAAATTTAAATTGGATTGAGGGTGCCAAGCCGGAACACCATAAGTGATAATTGATCCCACTAATGAGATATAAATATTTTTTAAAACTGCAGGTCTGCAACCAGTTAAAGCCTTAAAAATAAAGTGCAAAATTTTTATACATTTTTTACGAACCTCCTCAGTATGGAGATTCCACTTAAGGTCCTTATTGATCCACACTCCAAGCAATTTAATCTTGTCAACTTTAGTGAGCTCAATATCATTAATTTCAAGGGTTGACAACAAAGGACTATTATATGTATTATTATAAGGTAAATAATGTCGTACAGTACCTTAATATTTTCAAGATATTAACTCATCATATGAATATGAACGTAGCTCAAGTTTATTGCAATGCTTTAATTAATTATATTTCTAATTTCTATATTCTAAAGACTTCGAGTGTATTTTTGTTTTGCAAAAGAGAGCAATCCAAATTTTGTATAATCTTAAAATGCGCGAGACTTGCTCAACTAAATTTACATAGGAAGGAATATTACCCCTACCATGCCAGTATATATTTGAATGCGTATGTTTCACCAGGAAAGAATGTAAATAATATTTTCATGTTGTATCAAAAAATTATAATTATGAAACAAAAATGCAACTGTAACTCCTTCAATTAGCAGGCTTGAACTTTGTAATAAAAGACCTTTATCAATTAATATGCATTAGACTGTATAATAAGCTACAATGTTGTATAAGAGAATTGTCAAATTACAAAGACTTCAAAAAATCAGTGAGAACACTACTAATTAAGTGTTGTTTTTATAGTGTAAACGCTTATTTGCAATTTAAGTTCTAGTGTATAATGTTTTTTAATATGTTTGTTAATATGTTGTTTCTGACGTGTCTAACCCTTCATTCAAAGTGCTGCATTTTATAATGATTGTGTTTGTATGCTTGGAAAATTGACGAATAAATTTTTTTTATTTGAATTTGAATTTTAATAAATAAATAATTTATTTTATATATATAGTAACTAGTACAAGAATTCTATAAAAATATTAAAGGATCAAATACTTTATATATGAAGTAATTATAAATTAATGAAAGAAAAATTAATTAGAATGCATTAAAGAATAATGTTATATAGAATTAAATAGAAAAATATAAATATAAATAGAGAGAACATGAGTATAATATATATCTATATTTGTATCTCATTATAATATACTGTATATTATCGATATCATAAATATAACAATATAATATTAGTGTTAAATTCTAATTGCGATTTATTTACTATGTCAGCAGATTGTATTTTAATTGTAATTATTTATCTCTCAAATTTGATTAGAGCTGAACTTTGTCATGCATCTAAAATTAGACTTCAACGTTGAAACTAATTGAAATTTATCTCTCGAGTTATATTTAGCATCATGTATACCGGCGCGGCTTCATTAAAACGATTTTATCATGCATGATATGTTATTGTTAAATCTATAATTAAATTTAATGAGAACAAAACAAAAGAATGATTAGTGCCATCATCAAATGTTATGTTTATAAAACATAATCTTAATTTAGTTTTATAAAAAAACAAAATTATAGTAATAATTCTTACAACAAATTTATAACCTTTGTTTAATAGACCCCTTGCAAAACTATGTTAAAGCAAAAGTAAACAAACTCACATTATACCTAGTGTATTGTTGGTTGTTGATTATGTGTATATTTTTTCTAATACATTGGACCTTATGGGAAATTTATGATTTCACATATGTATATTTCCTTACATGACACGCGTATGATTTTAAAAATAAATTATATCACCAGAATCTGCAGTTTTTGGCCATTTATAATATTGAAATGTGCATCTGAAGAAGTTAACTTCATTTCAAAATCTTAAATTTCAAATTATACTAATCAGCCAATTCTGCCAATTGCATTGAGAAATCATATGACTTTAAGCAAGCTTAAGTTTGTTGATTTATTTTTTTAATTGTTGCAATAATCAACAAACTCTGGAGCTTGCTTAAAGCTATACTAACTCATGCAATTGGCTGATTATGTATAATTTAAGATTTTGAAACGAAGAAAACATTTTCAGATGCACATTTCAATATTATAAATGGCCAAAAACTGCAGATTCCGGTGATATATTTATTTTTAAAATCGTACGCATGTCATGTTATGAAATATGTATGTGAAAATCGTAAACTTCCCATAAGGTCCAATTTATTAGAAAAAATATACACATAATCAACAACCAACAATACACTAGGTATGTGAGTTTGTTTACTTTTTGCTTTAACATAGTTTTGCAAGTGGTCTATTGGGTTACTATAATATGATTAGATACCCTATTTGAAAATTTTTGTTTTCAGCTCATTCTTTACACGTACATCTAAACCTAATCTTGTAACGTGTCTTTTTACCTCTAAAACACATCTTATTTCCTCTTCGCTCAAAGTGAGGATGAAATGGAGACAAAATTTCTAAAATTTTATGCTCAATGAGAGAAAACAATACGTAATCTCGTCTTTTTCCTTCTTTTTCCTTTAAAATGGTGCAAAATAGGAAAGAAATAGACTAGGAGAGAGCTTAATATAGCGAATAAATGATGAAATTCGTTTCAAATCGGGTAGGTTATTATACCTTTGTGTCAATCAAATTTATGACAAATGTTGGTGACATTTGACAGACCGACATTGGTTCACGTCAAATATTCATGAAAACACCTCTGTTTTCAAAAAAAAAAAAAAAAAAAAAACTTTCAGAGATATGAGAGTTTTAATGCACTCTGAAAAATAAGTTTATCAATATTGTTCAAGTATTATTATTTTCATCAAATGCGGGCTTAAAAAGTAATTTTTTTCATCAAACAAGTACTTCAACTGTTAAAAAAATCAAACAGTTAACGCTGTAATCATTTCTTAATAAATTGTTTGTCGATAAAATATATAACGTTACACTGCAAAAAATCGGTATTCAGACCCTCCATGCTTTTAACATTTACTGAACGTTAAAAGTATTTAGAAAAATAGCTAAATGTCTTTGCTATATAATCACTGTTTTTACCATTTAAAAACTAACGTTTTAAACATTAGATTTTTGTTAACAGAATTAGCATTCAGAAATTGCATGTTAATAGCATTTAGAAGTATTATGTGCGGAATAGATCGTAATAAATTTTAGGGGTCGACCCTTAGAGGGTCATTATTCTTACTGAATCAATTAAAGCCAATGCTAAATCCATAATCCTCACAGTTTTTGACAAATTTTGTTATAAATATTTGTATACTTTTAAAAAATGACCCCTGTTAGACCCCAAGGGTCGACCCTTAAAATGCGTAAATAAGAGCTCTAAAGTTAGTTAAGGACATTGCTAATGTCAATTTCGCAATTTTTCACGAAAAAAAAATTTAAGGGTCTTTTGACCCTTAAGGGTCAAAGGGTCGCAAATTTAAGGGTCTCCATTAGAACCGCCATCAAATTTTACCCTAGGGTCGAAATTTGTATAACCTTGTATTGAAATGAACCCTTATCATTTCACCATAGCTCTTATTTATTTTATATACCTCAATAATACTCTTCCTACTAAGAAAGCATTAGCAGTGCAGTGGTAAGGTATGATCGAAAGTGATTACCGAAGTTAAGCTGGCGAGTAGTTAGATTGGTGATCAATTTTTAGCTTTTTACAACAGGTATGAAGACTGTAAACAATAAAAGCATTGAGAAGCTAAACACTTTTGGTGATGCAAAAGTGATTGTGGAGATTCTCAATGCCTTTGGTATTTAGTTGTTTTTGCAGTGTATTTCTCAAAGTGGGTATCTCTTTTTTTAATGTCTTCAATCATTGGTGAACTTTTTGTAACAACCCTTTTCATTGGTTGGTTATAATCCGTGGACTTCTGAAAAAATCGTGATGATAGATTATGTTAGTTTCAGTGTGAATAAAATATAGTCAAATTTATTTAATATTCCTTCCGGAAGTAGCCGGAAGTGTGAAGTTTGATGCTCATCTGTTTGTAATTCAGTTTTGAAACTTTACAAAGTGTTTTGACTTAGAAATATTAAACTAAATATGTTTGAAAATTTAACGCTGATATTCAAATAGGAAGACCACAATTCTGATACTTCCGGGTACTTCCGGAGGGAATATCATGTAAATTTGACCATATTCTTTACTCTGCATGTTACTCGGTAACCTAAATAATTTAATTTCAGGACTTCGTTATCTTCTCCACAAAAATAAAAAGAGCAAGTGTTAAGTTTCCATACAAGATGAACATTTATAAGAGTACAGTCAAATTAATTTAAAATTACCGCCGGATGTAATTGATTTAAGACTCTACTCTTTAATTCTCAGTTTTGAAATTCGGCAAACAAGTTATTATTCTTATTGCAAATCTCTCTGTAAAAAATAAAGTTAAAATACAAACAGGAAAGATGGAAAACAGCTTACTTCCGGTAGAAATGTAGTATAAATATGACTATAATTTGCGGTGAGAGTTTTATTTCCCACAAGAAGTTGGCATTGCCAGGTCTCCAGACACACGAGGTGTGAACGTGACTCAAGATTGACAATTGTTCTTATAGCAAGCATTCAGTATACTTCTACACTTGGTGTATATAACTTCGTATATAATAAGTTTGTGTATATAACAAAACCTCTTTTTTTTATTTATTTTTTTTACTGCAGTTAAACTTTGAGAATGAAATTTAAATATTAGGTCACCATCAAGAAAACTTTTCCATTTTTTTTTTTTTTTTTTTTTTTTTTTCAAAACACGTTATATTTCAATGAAAAAAAAATAAAAGTTTTCTTCGTGTTAAGTTTTTGTGATTAATATTATATATCTAACCTTGTTGTTTTCAAATAATGCAATAAAATTTGTTTTTAATTTTCATAATATTTTGAGCACGAGTTTCATTTTATAATAACACTCATAAGTCATAAGTATCATAACCAAACACTTGTAGTAAAGTATACTTATAAGTATCATAACATAACACTTGTAGCCATAAATTTAATGTGGTATATAAACAACACTTGTAAGAAAAATTTTTACTGCTGTGTTTGCAATTTAATTGCAATTTTTATTAATTTGCAATTAAAGTGAATTGTTGAACAACTGAAGTCCCTATATTTCTAGTTATTTCATACTTTATACCAGAGCATTTTATTTTAAAACTAATTAATATTACTTTCAATATTTTGTAAATATTTCTTATAATTTATAGTGGTAACTCCGTTTTAAATATAAAAATTAAATTAACTCCCTCATAGCATTAACAGGAGGAGGGGGGAGGGTTGAGACCACCTGTAACTCTTTTAAAGTGTTGAAAAAAGTGTAAAATATTTTCCAAAAAATCTGAAAAAAGAAAACCCCCCCAAAAAAAAAATTAGTGAGAAAAAGAAAAAGGTTTTTTTCAACATATGATTTAAATAGCGGGTCACTTTGACCCCCCCTCTCTCCCCCTTAATTAAGCGTGGAATAAAAAATAAGACCTTGGGTTATAAGTCTTAAAAATCTAAAAGTAAACCCAACACAAAATATCACACAACACATATTTGAGATTTACCTATATATAATTATATTATAATAATATATAATTCTCAAATCGATTCCTCCGGCCTGTTATACTCGTATTTTCGTTTCTTCAGAAAGCCGTTGACTGATTCTCTTCTGCCAGAATTTTTTTGAGTCTACAGCCTCTTTTATATTGTCTAGCCTGCAGCAGAATGGACGGTTTAGTAAATGGCTTTTGAAAAAATAAATCTTGACATCTTTAATTTTTTACTAGGCTAGAATCTGGAACTGGAGTATGATTAAAATTTTAAATTATTATAAAAATGAAATTTAATCAAACAGTGTTATGCAACATATTGAATTTCATGAAAATTAATACTCTTTAGATTAAAAATTTAAATTATTTAAAAAAAAAGTGTTATATGTGATTACAATTTGTGTGAAACATAAAACCATATGATGATTACAATATGATATGAATGAAAGATATAAAAAATTGTAAAAATTATTATGTTTTAAAAATGAATATTTTTATGAACCAAAGATACTAGAATATATAGGCTTCAAATTACTTTGTTACAGTTAATTATTTATGTATCTACACCTGGTTGTACAAAGTACAAAATCACTACATGCACAATATTTATATTAGTAAAATTACAACAGTAATTATACTTTTTCATCGAAATTTACCCTGCATTAAAAAGGTACTTTTTTGGCCCACGTTTTACCAAATGGGGGGGGGGGGAGGGGATCAAAATGACCTGCTATTTAAATCATATGTTAAACAAAAGTTATCTTTTTTTCTCAGTATCTTTTTTGACGGAAATACATTGCTGGGTAGCTACCTAAGAATTACAATTTTTGTCAGGATCTTTAGGGCAATACTTTACACTTTTACCCGCTTTAAAGGATTTATGAGTCGTCTTTTTCTCCCCTGTCTTTATGTTAATGCTTGGATTACATTGAATGTGGTTTTGATTAATGTTTAGAATATATTAAAACATCTTTATTATTTTGTAACACATTATGAAAATAAAATGAAAACTTGAATATGTAAAATATGAAATCAGAGCGCCAAATCAAATATTATTACTTTCAAACTAAAATATGTTGAATATTTAGAATTGTGTGTATAATCTCAATATTAAACAACAGCTTGGGTGTTTATTTATTTTGAAAGTAAAATAAACGTTACAACTCGTGAGAGCAAGTACGTTTCTTCTGTTTGTTTGTGGTCGTTTTGACGCTCTCTCTGGAGGCATGACGTAGCAAAAAACTCCCTCAGTGTGGTTGTTTCCTCCTACCGCAAAATTATAACTGTGTTAGCTTTTGTCTACTGGAGCCGATTGTCACTGTCTCTTAAGGTAGAGATAATACGGATCAGCTCGCCCAATGCTAAAAAAAATCCCATTCATGAAAGTTATGAAAAAAATTTAAAATGTTCTCCTCTACATCCCCTATCAGTAGCTAAAATATCAGGTATACACAAACGAGCTAGTTGTCGAGTTATTAAATTTAAAGTTGACTAATTTAACATGGAAGCTCCATTTCTCCATGTTAAATTAGAGAAATTTAAAAATTAATTACTCGAAAACTAGCTAGTTTTTGTATATCTGATATTTTACCTACTGATAGGGGATGTAGAGGAGAACATTTTAATTTTTTTTCATAATTTTTGTGAATGGGATTTTTTTAGCATTGGGCCAGCTGATCCGTATTATCTCTACCTTAACTCATGCGTGTAATTTTTCAGTGAGAATATGTTATGTAAAGTCAATTGTAGATAAAATTAAAAAACAATGATACTTTGTTGTCATGGTACAAAGTTTAAATTCCTTACTTCTAACCTATCACAGTTCTCTATATATGTTCGCTTTTTATCAACAATGCTTGCTTGATTGATAAGTGGGCGGACATCGTTAACAGTGTGAAAATTCTTAGAAAGTTGTGATAATAAAGCTAGAAGGGGGGAGTTCAAACTTTGTACCGTACCGTGAAAACTAACGACCATTGCTGTTTTAATTTTATCTGCTATTAATTAACTACGTACTCTACAATTTCTTTAATATATATTATGTTATAATTCAGGCACAAGCCATTTATGTTAGCATTTTTCTTAAAGAAAATTCTACACCTCTGGATAGCATGAGTTTTACTCCTGTCTCATTTGCTAGAGCTGCAGCTCTAATAGACAGAGAGATGTAGATTTGCAATGTTGGGAGATGTAAGGGAAAAAAAAACAATATCGATTCAAAAGAGGTTTGGTTCACCACGCATCTATACAGACTGCATGAAAACGGTTACAATCAAAGCAAGAATAAAATTCGTGGTCATGTCTAGATGAGGTGTACATACCCATGTAACATATAACGGAAAAACAACGTCACTTTTTGGATGTTTTGGTTTTAAAAATTTTGCGTTGCATATAGAACGTTTATAAAACCTTTTATTAATGTTTCCTAAAATTATGCTTAAATGTGATAAATAAATATCACGACAGGTCTAAAATGATTTTATTAAATATTTTACCCAATTCTTTTTTAATTCGTTGAATATTATTTTTATGAATGACGTACATCGAAAATATGTTTTTCATGCGATATAAAACCGTTCCGAAAATAACTACATTTATACATTTTTTAATCGTTTTTATCTCCGGACAATGAGTTTCTTTAACACGCCACTATAGTCAAAATAATGTAAATAAATAATAACGTCGGATATAGTAATTAACTTGTTTTTTTTAAGTTAATAATTAGGATAACGTGAAAATATATAAAAAAAAATTTAAAAAAATTACCACATTAATTTTCTATAATTTTATTGAGTTAAAAAAAATATAGACTGTGTAAATAAATTTCTAATAAAAGATTCTTCAAAATAATATTAATATTACAAACTTATTTCACAGTAAAATTCAGGAAAAAAAATCATTACCTATGTAATGAGAAAAAATATTGTAAGTAGAGAAAAGAAACGGTAGAAAAAAAGATATCGCGCCAATCCAGCCGACCGGCCAAGCAGCATCATGTGTGGGCGTGAGAAAAGACGCCGGACGCCGGAGCTGGCGCGGCGAGGAGACATTAAATTTTATGTGTTTTAACGAAATTTAATTTAAAATTTAACAACCGGCGGAAAAGATGACGAATTCATCTCGCAATCTGATTGGAAGAAATGGATCATCTGTTGTCTGAATCACTGCTGTTTGGCAAGATGTGACGCCTAAAGACTCCTTTCTTCCTCTAGTCCGCGTTGTTTTTTATAGAGATAGGACGTGTGAACAGTGCATCGGGAGTTTTGTTTAATTAAAAGTGTTAATATTTACTGTACTTCAGTACTCATTAATTTAATTTTTAGTTTAAATAAATACCTTTTACAGTGGCCACAAAGTGATATGTAATATAGTAAATTCAACTTAAATTTACCTGAAGTACAATTAATTGAAACTAGATTTATGTATGGTGTGCGTAGAATGGCAGTTTAACTGTATTAAATTATTATTATGTATCGCCAGTGGTCAAAAGTTAAGAAAATTCCGTTTTATAATTCATTTTATAAAGGAAATATAACATTGCAGTGTATACATTTCATATAGAGTGCAGTATTGATGTAATTTTTAAAGTGATTACTGACATGACGTGTTTGTAAAATATTTTTAATAGCACAGCAGAAACAATGGACACTGTTAGGCGAGATTTTAGCGCAGGTTGCCTAGCAGGCAGGAGTAAGACCGTTGGATACCGCGCGCTTTCTCCATAAAACTGCATGGTTAGTGCATGCCGCTAGAGGAGCTTATATTAGCAACTAACTTTTAATTTTTGTTTTTATAATTTAAAGCATGATATTAGAACTGTATACTTTGTCAAAAGAAGTACCAGGTACGTAAAATGTTTACACAATGGCTTATTTTAAGAGCCACATTGTAGTTTTCAGCTTTTTAAAGGGCGGCCAAGCCTGAAGATATGCACAATGCTAAGAATTTGTTTTTTTTCTAAAATGTGTTATTATGTTTTATGCTTAAAAAAACATGAAAATTTACAAATATAAAATGTATAATATAAGAGGAAAGATATACATAGATAGATCGAGATAACAAAAATATATAGATAATACCTGAGACCTACCTGCATGAAGCATAATAAGTATTGTGTACTGTGTAGTATATACTAAAAAAAAAAAAATATTAGAAATTTTAGTTGTTCAGTAAAAATAAAGAGTTGTTACCACTTGGATTAAAAGCACATTGTATGCTACAGGAAATGAATGATTTATTATTTAAGGGTAAGATAACACGAAACATCGATTGTTGTAGTTCCATTTGATTAACATGTAAACCAATTTTTTTTTCAGGCACAGTTCTTAGCATCAAAAAAATGTAGAAAAAATTTCAAAACAATCGCTCGATCCAATTTTTTTAAATTATTATTAATATTATTTTTTTTTTAAATTCCAGTATAGGGCTTTCCCAATGGAGACCTAAACTAATAAATTAATTTAAAAAAATCGGATCGAGCGATTGTTTTGAAAATTTTTCTACATTTTTTTGGTGCTAAGAACTGCCTCTAAAAAAATCAGAATTATTATGAGGTTACTAAAGTTTACATGTTAATCAAATGGGACTACAACAATCGATGTTTCGTGTTATCTTACCCTTAATTAGTAATTAATACACAAACAGGTGCTTTTAAATAATATTTTTTTTATAATACAATATTTTGTATATGCTGACATCCGGAAGCGAATTTGCTTCGGACGCGATTTTTTTTTATACCAATGCATTGGGCACCTCGGCAAAATTCCCAACGCGTTCGGATCATCACAATTTGATCCCAACACGTTCGAAACCTATGAAAATTATTACAACTATGTAAAAAGCGTGAGACGCCTTTTTTTGGGAACAAAATTACAAAGATTTTAATGACGCGAAATTCTCAAGTATTTAAAATAAAAAGAGTATGTCGGTCAACATTAAAATCACCAACGCACGAATATAGAATATTCATGTTCATAGAATACTATAGAATATTCTATATTCTATTCTATCGAATTATATTCTAGTTAATACTGAAATGTATATAAGCAAAAGTGACCAAAAGTTGGGAAAATCATATTTAAATAATATAAGGGGCCTTCCTTAATTTTTATATACGTTTCAAAAGACCAAGTTGTTGAAAATTGTATACTTTAGTAGTAAAAAACACTTCACCACATACAATTTATCACTTTTTATGGAAACAATTTTTCATAATTATTATCAATTAATTTTGCAAATAAATTTTTAAGCTAATACTTGTGTATGTGCGTTCATCGCAGACTCGTAAAGTAAAAGAAATCACTTGACCCAAGGTAAGTGCATGCATGGGCTTGTCTTCTGTTATATTTTCTTCAAATATTATCAACACATCATAATGCATACCAATTAAAGAACAGAGGTCACAAGCACCATGCAGATCAGAATATGTATTTTTTTAAATTATCTCTTATAATGTGATAAAAAAAATCAAATGTAAAATAAAAATTTAATAATTTGAAGCCAAATTCATATAATATAATGTTATCCCGTAACCCCGTGTTCATAACCATAGTTACATAGTAATTTAATAAAATCTGAATTACTATGCAAAATTACTTAACAAAACTATAGTAAAATTCAGCTCACAGAAGCTCTTATAGAGAAACATATGCATAAGTACTGTACGTACAGTTTTGAGAGTATAAAATTGGAATACATTTTGGTTAGATAGGAGAAACGATATTTGGTACATAACTCAGGTAAAAATTAATTATAGGGTACAAACTTACCTTCAGGTGTTGGCCAAGTCAGGGGCTACTTACTTCGAGAGAAATTGTTCACATCCAGTCATTTCCACCCCCTGCAGGGGTGAAAATGTGTAAAAATCAAATCGTGCCCAAAAATTCTAAAAACTGAGAATTTTAAATAAAAAAATATTTGAAATTCAGTGGTGAATTTTTAAATTGTAAAACTACCCTGTTTCATCCCTAAACAATCCTAAAATAAATAATTTTTCATTATAAAATTTTTTAATTGTCAGATTAGTGTTTTCCATGATCAAATTTATATAAAACCATTTAAAATGTAAATTTAAGAATAAAGGGTAAAACAACCACTCCGACAACCCCCTACTGAAGGTGTCTATTTTTAAAAATTTGAATATGGGGAACACGAATCTGACAATTTTTTTTAAAAATTAATATTTGTTTATTTTAGGGTTGTTTAGGGATGAAACAGGGTAGTTTCATCCTTAAAAAATTCACCATTAAATTTTGCAAATATTTTTTAATTTCAAATTCTTATAGTTTTTAGAATTTTTGGGCATGATTTGATTTTAACACATTTTCACCCCTTCAGGGGGTGGAAATGACTGGACGTGAACAATTTCTCCCGAAGTAAGTAGCCCTTGACTTGGCCAACATGACACCTGAAGGTAAGTTTGTACCCTAGAATTTATTTTTTATTTTTTATTTTATTATATTTTCCTCATGAGTACATAAATAACAAGTCAGAGGCAGGAGATTTACAAACAGTCCAATAAGAACGAATCACTTCCCGGAAGAAGCGCAGCAAATTATTTTACATGAGTTATGGACTAAATATTGTTTCTTCTAGATCTAGCCAATGTATTCCAATTTTATGCTCTCAAAAGTTAAAACTGTATAAAGTTCATACATATATAGTAAATTAGATATTTAATTAAGTGATGAAATTGCAATGATGGGATTACCTGATATCATTATGAATGATCGGAAGAAGGTTTGGTATGAATTTCATTTTTTATATTTTTTATTACTTTAGATTTAGATTACAACATATTTATTTACTTTCTCTTGTAACTGCAGTATTTAATTCAAACATAGGCAAAAAACTTATAGGAGTACGACAATAGAAAAAGAATGAAATTAATATATAATCATATTGTGCAGTATATACTATTAACATAATATGTACATGCGTATACGAAGACCAGAATCAGCTAATAAAATAAAATCTAACCATAAAATCCAACTAAATATATGCGTAAATGACATGTAAATAGTAAAGGATAAAAAGATATGAAATGTTAAATATATATATATATATATATTCTTGGATTTTTTTTACATCATTGGGAGAGGTGATTGGGGATGCCCCCCCTCCCCCAAAGTCACAAAGTATTTTGAAGTTATTACCACCTGCCGCCCCTCTCCTCCCTCCCCAAATTTAACAGTGCGAGATAGGGCCCCGTCCCCTCTCAGAGCCGCGCGTTGGATCCACCCTTGATCACATTAAAGTAAATCTATTCTTGATTATCTCATACAGTGCAGTTAACAAGATAAAAGTACTAATATGATAATTAAAAAAAAAAAAAAATCCCTTATGAAAGAAAAAATTAATTCTCTACAGTAAAAATACCATATGCAACATGCAACAATATGTAGTGTATATATTATTATAATAATTAAATATAATACATCGTATTAAATGTATTTCTTTTTAATTAAAGTTAAAGATGCAGTTTACTGTGACATGAATGGCAACAGTACATATTACATAATATTATATTGGTTAACATTTAAATGCTATATAGCTGCATATAATATTTTATTATAAAAAAACACTGGAAAGAGTAACAAATCTAACAATTTTTCAAACATTGTATTAACTACAGTATATTAATATTGTTTAATTAATTATAATTCATTCTTCCTTATTTAGTATTTTTTATTAATTTACCCGTGTATACAATTAAAAATGCGGCGGCGTAGGGGTTTCCGTGTTTTTTCAGAATCGAAACTGTACCTACCTTTTATTTATTTATTTGTTTGTTTCGCCAAAGATTTTATAGCCATCAATATTGTAATATTTTGAGCATGACAGTCGCATGTGTTTTAGAGATTTCTTCGTACTCTCCGTTCATTACGTTTTATCTTTATCAGCCACTACTGTGAAATTAATTCGTGGTTCTTCAGGGAAATAAAATTCCCGTGATTGCAAAATATAAATAATGACGATAAATAAAAATAATAATGAAAATATGCTCAGCAGGAACAGCAGAAAGTCAAGCAGCAGTGGCATCCACGTGCATACTGCGTGTATAACGGTGGAATCCATCCCACGGTATTTAAATCCCCTCAGCCCCTGACGTCACAAAAAGAGAAAGTTCGCAACCCTCTTCACGTCGCCTGACAGTGTCCATTTTCGGTGAGTAACTAGAATTTACTTATTACTTGCAGAAAATCATTTGCCTCCTTTGCTTAAAAAAAGATTATAGTTGTAGGGCGTTTATAATTTTTATAAATGCAAATTATTATTTAAAATAATAATTTTCAATTAATATCAACAAACGACGAGCTAAACGAGCCGAATATTCAAGAAAATATTTAAAAAAAAAAAATCCCCCCCCCCCCTAATTAATTTGGTTTCAGAACAGGTTTTTATTGGCTGTTTTGCACGACGTTTTCACAACGGAAACATACCGATCCTAGGAAACCTCTTGAATCCGTATTTTGTTCACCGATATAAAACGGATCCGAAGATGGATTAAATCCGTTGTTGCAACATATCCTTGTTACATGGGTAATAATATATAAAATTGAATAAATTATTTAATTCTCTGCCGATCATTAAAGTCAAAGTGTGGTTATTAATAGGTGATCATTTAAGAAAAGAAAAATCCAATCCCCGGGATACATCGCTGCGCTTTTCCACCATGTAGTTCCCTTGACTTTCAATCATTGCAATTCATTGCATTTCCAGTTTATTGACAACTGCTTATGGCTTATGGTTACTGCTTTAGTAGCGTCCATCTTGACTGAGGTTTCCATGTTTCCCTCATTTACAACACCAGATTTCTAAGACTGATTGTAAGGTCATAACTGTCCTATTTTTTATGATCCTTCCTAAATGTATAAGTTAAGGTTTTGGAAGATTCGGGTTGTGACTTTAATAAGTAGAAGTGCCCAATAGTAGTTTGATAAAAAAAAATGTATAAGGTGACGCTCAACCGTATGAAAATACATTTTTTTTTCGTGTATTTTTTTCCACATATTACATAAAGTAAAGCTATAAGCCAAGAATTTGCTGCTCTGCTAGTCAATATTGCTTCATATATTTGCTTGTAGGTTCATATGTAACATGTTGTGGTTTTTTGCCATGGCTATATGAATTTTTATTTTACCAATATATATATGTTTACTCTTTTTATGTATCCATGTTTCCAAGTGATGTAATATTTAATGTGCGTGTGCGTGTGTGTGTGTATGTGTTTCCATTGCGGTTTTTTCATTGCATGTTTTCATGTGGAATATAAATAAATTAAATAAATATGTTTTATATAATCAATTTTCAGCAATAAAAATATAACAAAAAATTCATTCGATGTTAAATAAAAATATATTTTGTCAAAAATAAATAGTTACTTTTCATTAATGAAATTAATTTTTTAATATTTTTTTAAAAAAAATATGCTAAATACATAACCTTATAAATTATCTAAATATTATTTTATTATAGATAAATTATTTTCTTAAAGATTAAATACTTTGAATTTATAATGATCATAAAGATAGCATTGTCTTTTTTCAAGAATGGAGTACCGACCTAAATTTTTTTTTATTGCAGAAATGGATAGAGGTTGCAATGTTATGCTACCCTGATTTTTTTCTGATTTTTTAGAGGCCGGGAACTATTTTTAAAAAAATATTGAAAGTTCTTTTTGTGGCGTCACGAGATGCCGCTCCTTAAGAAAAAGATAGGACTTGCCGCCTCGTGACGTCACAAATAGGAATTTCAATAATTTTTTAAAAATACTTCCCGGGCTCTAAAAAATCTGAAAAAAATCAGGGTAGCATAACTTTTCACCCTCTATCCATTTCTGCAATAAAAAAATTGAGGTCGTTATTATACTCCATTTGTTTGATTTTTTTTTAGGTTTTAATTTTATCAAAGAGAAACTAATATTTAATACTTGTTTTATTTAAACCTTATTAGTTATAACTATTTTATTTTTCACCAAATCATGCAATAGCTTTTTTTATATTTTTAAAGAAGCTTAAATAAAATCAATTATAATCATATGAATTTATATCTGTTTTGAATATTTTATAAGAGGAAAATAATTTTACAGAAGGTAAAGGGAAAGATTCAAGAAGACAGTTATCTAGGTTTCTCGACCACTAACCACGTTTAGTGTCATTGAATTATGCCGTTAGTAAGAAAACTGGATAATTTTCTGGTTAATTCTTTCGTGGTTCCCCCCCCCCCGATATTTTTATATAGAATTTATGATAATCGTTGAATTAAAATTTTAAAAGTTGATTTCCATAATAAATGTTATTTACTCTGTTACTTTATTAACGAGTTTTTTATGTTGACCACTTTTATGGACACTAAAAAGGTATTAAAATTTGTTTACGTTAATTTGCGGTTGTCCACTGAAGTAATAAATGAAAAGAGTCAAGAGCTAACAAGCAGGCTTGGATTCTACATTAAATGTAATAAAATGATAGTATCTCATGTAAGTCATTAATTACTATCTACAAGCCACCAATGTTTTTTTGAAAAGTAATTTGAATATGTTATTAAAATTTATATACAAGTACAATAACGATATAACATGTACGTAAGTAAACTTTTTTTATCAACATTTTGCCACCTTATTTATATACAGTACAGTACATTGTGCTAACTATATACCACTAAAAATATAGGCGGCGCTGAGGTGGGGAAAAATGCACACATTGTATAGCACATGAAAATATAATGTATGTACTGTACATAATATTGATAATATATTATATTGGAAAATGAAAGTTGTAAGCGAGCTATCATATAAATGACTATATGTAATTTGATAATTACCTTGAAAACTGGGCTATCACCCTCGCTGATATTACTGATAATGTTCACTTGTTCACACTTAAAACACATTATACACACAGTTGAAACGTGCAAAGTTAAAATATATAAAAACACATTAAATTTCGGTAGGACCGAAAAAACATCAAATGAACTTAATGAACATTATCAGCGAGGGTGATAGTCCTGCAGTTTTCAAGGTAATTATCAAATTACACATGTATATTTTATTAATTCATCGATTGTGAGATATATATGTAACAAAATTGGGATTTTATTTTGAAATTAAACCTCCCATATATAAAATTATTAATTGCAAGATTAAAATTAATGTATTTAACAAGTACCAATTTTCTATCGTTTTTATCCAGATAAAAGAAATAGAAAAACTACACCTTTGAATAATAATTTTTCTTAACTTTAACATAAAAATATAGTTTGATATATTCCATATTAAAACATCTTATTAAATATTGAAACTTATAGTATTAAATTTCTCTGTTAATCATCTCTATATATAAAAACAGCAATAATCAAATTCTCCTTTGTTTTAAATTTATTTAGAAATAACTTTTCCAATGATAAAAGATAAACCCTAGTTGAAAAATTACGTCTTTAACTCATCCTTTACACGTATAAACCTAATCCTTTTACCTCTAAAACACACATCTTATTTCTTCCTCTCTCAAAGTGCGAGGATGAAATGAAGACAATATTTCTAAAATTTTATACGCAAGAAGATGAAAAAAAAAAAAACATTATCTTTTCCTAATTTTTTCCTCTAAAATGGTGCAAAATAGGAAGAAAAAAGACTATAGAGAAGACCTTAATAGCGAATAAAAAATACAATATAATTCAAATCTGGAAAGTTCAAGTTTTTACCACCTGTATATCAAAGTAGCCCGTTGTCAGACCGTGATCTAAAATACACTGCTGCTGTCTCGAGTCCTCAGGTGGAGAAATGTACAATCCATTCGCATAAAAATATCCAATCTGACCATGTTAAAGTTTAGCTTGAACTGACATTTTTATTCAAATGGAGTGTACCTCTACGATTCCATTGCTCCAGGGAAATGAATCAGTCTCTCGCAAATAAAGTCAGAAACTAATATTATACCAATCCAATTCAGTGAATAGGGATGATTTTTTTTTATATATATATCAAGAGCTATATATAGGCTTATATTTTCAAGGTAGATAAAAAAATAGGTCATGTACACTTTTAGACATCAAAAATGTAAGCCTGAAATTTCAATCAAGCAGTCTTTTACTGGTATCCTTCCAAATTGAAATTATTTTCTTTGGAAGAAAATAAGCTGCAGAAAACAAAACACAACTCTGTATAGTTGAATTTTAATCCTCAACCTATCCTTAAACATGTCTAAACCTAATATTATTAGGGCACTTGACGCAGTGGTATACACCTCTGATTCGTAATCGGATGGTCGTGAGTTCGATCCCAGCCATGCACCGCCACACTTTTCACAAGAAACGGTTGCTAAAGAACACCCACTCGTGCATCCGGGAGGTGATTGATGGCATCCTCCATCAATTTCCGACCATCTTGACTAAGGTTTCCATGGTTTCCTCAGTCACAACCAGGCGAATGCTGGGATGGATTGCTTAGGCCATGGCCGCCCCGGTCTGGAAGGGACCCACAAAAGTAGAGTCTACGAAAAGCCGGGAGGTTAAATTCAATTCAGTCACTTAAATGTGGCCAGTACCCTGTACTAGGGTTCAGTTAAAAAGCTAAAAAAAAAATATTATTAGGCGCTTGCGTGTGACGTCAGTGTGACGTCAGATCGGGAGTTTTAACAGTTTTCCGCCAGTCGTCGATGGTGGACTGGTGGAGCTACGCAATGTATAAGCATAGGACAAAATATTAAAAAAAATTATTTAAAAATATATAAAGAAAGTTTCTAAATTCTGAGGTAAGGTAAGTTTGTAAATTTTATTTTAAACATTTTGTTCACCTCACATTTTTAATTTTCATTTTAAATAATTTATAATGTATTTTTTTTAATCTTTTGCCTGCATGCAGAGTTCTCTACCAATACCCCAGCATGGCGGCCTGCGTGCGCATGTTTTCACTCAGTCCTTGTAAAGAAGACTGATTGCGTTGCTGCAACCGCCTTACTAGGTATATTTACCTCAGAAAAACATTGCATTTCTTCCTCAATGATAGTAAAAATGAAATGGAGAAAATATTTTAAACTATCATGCGCAATAAGAGAATAAGAATTTCTCATTTTTGCCTCTATTTTTTCGGAAATTGTGAGAAAATTCAAGTAAAAAAGAGGGAGATACAGGCAAAATTAATTTAAAACTCCTTCCGGAAGAAAGCGGAAGTGTGAAGTTTTTTTGCTATTCTGTTTTTACTTCACTTTTAAAACTTTACATAGTGGTTTGCAGTAAAAGTACTGACCAGTTATGTTTTTATCTTTCAACGCTGAAAAACGAATAGAAAGTCTAGAAATCCTATACTTCCGGTTACTTCCGGAATAAAGAATTTCAAATTAAACTGACTATAATTATGTAGAAAATTAATTAAACACGAATTTTTATTTCAAATCGGACACAATAATATTTGGATTATATTGAAGTGCTTGTGTGGAAACACACACATAGAGAGAGAGAGAGAGAGAGAGAGAGAGAGAGAGAGAGAGAGAGAGAGAGAGAGAGAGAGAGAGAGAGAGAGAGAGAGAGAGAGAGAGAGAGAGAGAGAGAGAGAGAGAGAGAGAGAGAGAGAGAGAGAGAGAGACACTGCTAGACTGAAGTCATAGTAGCTGCAGTAACCTTTTAATATGTCACATATATAAAATGAAATGACAATAAACTTGTTTTAGGTGTCTTAACTTTTTTGTAATTAACTACTATTATGATAGAAATGTATGTTAAATTTCCAATGTAATAGTAAAATCCTTGGTTAGTATTTTTAATCCGTCAAGACTTATGTAATGGAGGTCGAGCGTGGCGCAGTGCATTGACCGGTTCTCGTTAGATCACCGAAGTCAGGCTACGTCGAGCGTGGTTAGTACTTGGATGGGTGACCGTTTCAAGTAAAAAATACGCTGCTCCCTCCCTGGGGTAAATTCGTCTCGCTTTCCACCCAGTGCAGTGATGCACTTGTGTGTGGTTCCCCAGGCTTTGGACATCGCTTTGGTCCATTGAGAAAAAGTAGAGGTGTCCGTCCTGACTGAGGTTTTCCACGGTTCCCTCAGTCTCACCTCAGCGAATGCTGGGACGCGTAAGCATGCAGGCCGTGGCCACTATCCGTTCCCTACCTTATCCCTACCCAGTACCCCGCCGCGAGCTGTAAGCTCTTAGGGGTGTATCCTTGAAAAAAAAAATATATAATGTATTAAATTTTTATTTTCATTATAAGCCTAAAGGAAATTGAGAAACTGAATACAAGTTATAATATGACCTCGTACACCTTGGATATTGAATTCAATTTCCTCTTTAGAAAATTTAAATTTATATATATATATATATATATATATATATTATATATATATATATATATGAAACTTCTACATATATAAAGAATAAATATATCCTTGCTCAGAAACGCATATATTTATACTATTGAATTTTAAAGTATCTGGATTTGAAAGAAAGAGAATTTTGTTTAAAGCAACGTTCCTTTATACCAGGTTAAGACACGCGTGAATTTCGTGCGTCATTTGTTTTCATTTTTCAGGACCCATTGTACCGCAAAATTTCAAAAATAGCATTGCATGATGGGCGCATTCAAAGTTTTGCGGCACGATGGGTCCTGAAATACTTGAATCTGATTGGCTAAGCCCTTTAGCATTGGTCAAATTGGTGGCTTAACCTGGTAAAAAGGAACGTTGATTTAAAGTATACTTTTGTTTGTATTTTATCAACCCAGAAGATGCAGAAACTCCTTCCCCCCCCCAAACTTGCGTAACGAACGAGTTTCTTTATGTTATCAATATACGATATTTATGTACGGCATTATGATTGAGTCTTTGTGTTCGTTCAAATCTTATATTATGAAAATTTATATGAATATTATATTCTTTAAAAAAAATGCATTGAATTGTTAATTTGAGGGAAAAATTATATAAAATAATAATGTTTAAATTTATGAATATAAAGTTTTTTTTTGTATTATCATTATTATTTCAAATTCTACAGTTATTGTCCAGCAGAGTGTAAATTAATAATCTCAAATTACTGACCATTGTAAAAAATATATAAAAAAAAATACATACAAAGAATTTATTTAAAAGTAGAATTTATGCTGCTAAATGCATTCTGCTTTTAAATTTTACTATCTAGTATTTTTTAATTTACTTATGCATTGTAATTATATTTACGGCAATGATAATTTTATATCCTGGAAAGTATAGAACAACAAATTTAATTATGTATTTTTCTATGTTTTTTAATTTTAAGTAAAATATGATGTTTTTAAAACCATCTTTACACATGCTCAACTAGTACAGTACGACTATAGATTACTGATATAGCTTTGATAAAAATTATTTTAGTTTTTCCTCATCATCATTAATCACAAATAAGAGCACAGAGTTCATTTTTTCTGATCTCTTATAATATTTGCAAAATATGAATATATCGAGCAAAATTTAATGCATTACAGGTAAATTAAAATTAATACATAAGCAAGCAACGTTTAATTAAATTGATATATTATCATAAAAGATTATAATATATATATACAGTATATATATTACAATATATATAGTATATTATTTTTTATTTTAGCAATATATACATACCGGCCAAGGCTAAACAATTAACCCTGTCGGCCGCTACAGAGATTCATCAAAAATCTTCAAGATATTAGATCAGTATTAAAGAAAAATATTAATGCATTGAGAAATAAATGAATAAGAGAATAATTTTACACACAATCATACAGAGATGAAAGTATTTTTCACTCTAATGTTCTAATACATAAAGTACAACATTTTAATTACAATATACTACTTACTTATGATTATTTTACTGCTACTTTATTCATTATTTTTAACATATTTATTATGAAAACACAACCAACAAAAACAATTATTTCATGCTAACCACCAAGCAAAGACAAGCAACATTAGATACAGCAATATGCATGCATATTCAATATCGAATACTATATTTTGTGTATGTAAAAAGTAATTCACAACTAAAGAAAATTAATGTCAATTTCAATTCAAATATTAGAAATAACCGACTTAGAAATATATTTTTAATTCATGTTTATTTTTAAATAAATAATGTATATCAATCGTATATATTATATAATATATATTATAAATAATATATTATATAATTGAATTTATAATTAAATCAAAGTTTTTTTAATGATTTATATTAAATACATGTCATACCCATTGATAAATACTTAAACTGAGGAAAAACTATAATCACTTAGCAAAGTTTTAGCAGTTGAGCTAGTCGTACTAGTTGAAAATTGTAGACATGGTTTAAAGTTTCATAAGTTCTTCATATTTTATTGGTAAAATAAATTAAATGAAATATATTTTAATATACTATAAACAGCTTTGGTAATTTATTATATAAAGGACCTTGTGGGGATGAATTAAATTCTAATTAGAATAGCAAATAAGTTAGAAGTACGTAGCAATACAATTAACAAACGTATAATAATTATTACATGATATAATTCTATGCATTGTATTGAAATTCAAAGACCTTGATTGTCTCTCTAGAGATCTGAATGAGATGAGATAAGTTTGATAATAAAATTAATTTGCTTAGAAATTTCATCATTACAACATATTTTGTATGTGTCTTGTCTTTACTCTTTACTAATTATTAATACTAAAATAACATAGCATGCTATGTTTATTTTACATAATTATATGATGCAACATTAAATTGTCATAAACTTACTTATAAATAATAACATTATACATATTGTTATTATATTTAAAATAATTCACTCTTCTGTGTTAATTAGTTAAAATTAAATCTAAAATAAAATACAATATTTACAATAATTAAGTTATTAGTATATAAGTGCAAAAGAAAATTTATGCTTAATGGGGAATTCTCTTACAACTCAAATTTTAATTTAACTACTATATTAAGATAGGGTACATATTAAAAATAAGTATGACTTAAGTTTCAACTTTTTAAACTCAAATTTGGGGACTCTGAAGGGATTATTAGAATAGGGGCAAAGTATGCAACCCGCGCGCAAACCTGAAAATTGTGACGTAGAAACTCCCTAGTTAACACACAACAACTGCCTGATATCATAATTTGAGCGTCAAGGAATGATTGGCTATAAATTTTAGTAACATGATCGAAATCAGCGGGTTTTTCTACCCTAGTATCAATAGTTTTGTCTCCAATATCAGTTTATTTTCAGAGTGATAATTGAAAATACAAATTTATTGCAGGAAAATTTCGACTGCTAGGCAGTTTCTACGTCACATTTTGGCGCTAAATTCAAAAGAAGGAAGATTTTTAAAAAGAATCCCTTGTCTCCAATTTTGAAGATTGAAACTTTTTTGTTTTGGAACATTTAATTTCAAGGCATAGAGCATCTGAAAAAAAAATTAAAATAAATGTAGGAGAATTCCCCATTGTTATTAAATTTATGATAGAATAATTACTTAAAAAACTACATGGATTCACTGTCAAAAAGCCAGGTTAAATGATCGCCTTTTGACTCTAAATTTTAAAAATTATCATGAAAGAGACTTTGTGTGAATGCAATTCAAGGTAATTTTAAATTTTTTCTGTAATCCCAGCTCTCCTTGAAAATTCTAGCTTCAGCATATATATTTAAATAACTATCATATTTAAGCATGAATCTCACTATTAAAGATCTCGCAATCGTTGTTCCTGGATATGCAACAAGACTTGCAGGGGGCTTAGAACTCGCCATCAATTAATAGGTGGCATACAAATTTTGAGGCAAATCTGTCTCATCGTTTTTTTGTGAAAACTGAGGTAGAAGTTTATCATTGGCTTTATATATGGACGGAAACTGTAAATGGAGCTATTATGAAAAAACTGCCGTATTGAATTTGCTCAAACCATAAGCGATAAAATTTTAGAGCATCATCGATTTTTTAAATTTTATTTCATTCGATTCCGTCGTAGAAAAATATTATTTGACTCCAGCAGTAATTGATATTCATCGTTAAAAACAAAAATAAGACAATAATAATTTAAATCACCATCAGTGTATATTGTTATTCATCATGTGTTCATGAGCTTTGAACACGTTAATTCATATTGGAAAATTTCACACGTCATTTTGTTAAAGTTAATTATAAAGGTGTCACTTTTAATTTAAAAAATTACGAGGTATTTATCAACAATGGGGAAATTTACAAAGAAGGATTATAAGAACAAATCCTCCATTAGCCATGAATATCCAATTAATGCCCGCATGCTTACCTCTCGGTGCTAAATTATACAATGTCTTTGGAATTTCATTGTAATTATCTGCTTTATCGAAACAATGCTTTAGTTATTTAATGGAAGTAAAGTAAGGTACGTGTTTTTAAGGATTTGATTTAAATACGCTTTTTTTCACATTCATAAATATATTGTACTATTCTTTGAATATAAACAAAATTAACAACAAAAAAACAAATTATATATTATATATATAATTATATATATATATATATTATTATTATAAATTATTATTCATTCCACATACATCATATTATATATTTTATTTAAAAATTTTGAACTTTTACAGGTTGCACAGGACAAACATATGTTCACGTCAAGTTTTAATATTAATAATAAGTCAATAACACACAATACATACTTTATGGTATATATATAACATACACTTTAGCATAATGTAGTATACGTAGTCCACAGTCCATAGCAATACGTAAGTAGTCCTTTTTGTTTTATATGCATATAAGTTTTTCAAGCAGATATAAAACATACAACTCGTTTAGTGATTCCACTGATTGCATATTTAAGTTGGTTGTTTTATATTTTTTTAGCAATCGTGGCAAAACGAGTATAGTTACTATGAAATATGTAACATAGATTGTCATTTAACGGAGAAAAAAAGTATACATGCAAAACTTCTGATGCTGACAGGTTAAATTTATTCTATATAAAAAGATATTTTCTTAATGTACAGTTCAACAAAGATAAAATAACCACCAAAAGTAACCGAAAGTGCAAAATTTCAGGACGTTCTACTATAAGTTAATCCTGGAACTTTGCGGAGATTTCAAGCTATCTACAAAGATTTGTACCGCGTATGTTTAATGTTTATAGTTCAGCCTAAATCCTTCGACTTTCAGTGGTATTTTTACATTTTTTGAACTGAATACAGTGAAATCAATTTAATATTCTCGGTAAGAAACCGGAAGTGAGAGGTTTCTGTTCTTCCTGTTTGCATTTGAAGTATGAAATTTTACAGAGAGCTTTGCAATAAAAGGACTGACTTGTTTTGCAAAAGTACAAAAATCGGACATGAATAGGAAGATCAGAAACTACTCATTTTCGGTTACCTATGGCGGGAATTTCAAGTAAATTTGACTATGGGAATAACAGAAACCTCTCACTTCCGGCTATTTCCGGAGAGGATGTTATATAAATATGACTATATATGTCTCGTTACAATCAAAAGAGAAGTAGTTCTCAGAGTCCATTCATTTTTATACAAAAAATGAACATGTATCTTATATTGGCTTAATCACAATACATAAAAAAACTCACCAGATTTCGTTAATATTATATAGTATTTTTTTATATATTGCTCATTACTAAAATATTATATTATATTATACACTGAATATATTAAATATAAAATATGTTTAAAGCCGCTTAGTGTTAAAAAAGATCTGCTATGTAAGCAAAAAGATATGCAAATTGTATAATTTTTCTGCAAGTATTATATTCACAGATTTTTTTCTGCCAGGGACATTATTTGACGGAAATAAATTATAATGGAAAAGGGCATCTGGTATAAAACCACTTTATTCTTTAATAATAATGTTTAAATTAGGCGCGGGTGCTGAAGATGGCATTTTTATTCCTTTAACTCTTAAGGCAGAGATAACGCCGAACAGCTGTTCAACGTTCTCCCCTTTGATTAACATGCAAACCTTAGCAAATTCACAAAAATTTGATTTTTTTTTTAGAGGCAGATATTAGTGCCAAAAGCCATAGAAAAAGTTTCACAAAACAATTTAACTAGCCGATTTTTTTTTAATTAAGTTCTTAGTTTGTCTCTCCATGAGAAAGCCTGAATATGCTGAAAATAATAATAAAAAAAAAACATTAAAAAAAATCGTCTCATTAAATTGTTTTGAAATTTTTTCTATGGCTTTTAGGCACTAATGGGTGCGATTCACAAAGCAGTTAGCCAGGTTTCTAACCACGTTAGAAACCTGGCTAACTGGTATAAAAACAGAGGTATAGTTAAACGTGGTTAAGCTAAACGTGGCTAGAAACCTGGCTAATTGCTTCGTGAATCGCCCCCAATATCTGTCTCTGAAAAAAATTTCAGAATTTTTGTGAATTTGATAAGGTTTACATGTTAATCAAAGGGAAGTACGTCGAACAGCTGTTCGGCGTTATCTCTACCTTAATCATGTATATTAATATTTCAGAAGACACCAAAAAAATATATTAAATTTATACAGTATAATATATACTCTGTACAATGCATACTGGACAATCTGCTTGGAATTTTGGTATTGCATATTTGGATAGAATTTAAGCCCTTGTAAACCTAATTTTTTTACCGCTAATAAAACACATCTTATTAAATCCTCGCTCAAAGTGAAGTTGAAATTAATGGAGATAACATTTCTAAAATGTTATGCTCAGGAAAAAATATGCAGTCTTATATTTCTCCCTTTTTTTCCCCTCTAAAATGAGGTACATAATGAGGGGGAATTAGACGATGAGCGAAGAAAAGATGAAATTTATTTCAACATGGGAGGCCTCGAGTTATCGTATCTTTCCTCAGATTCTTAATTGTACGCTCTAACATTCTTAAAAATGTGTTAAAATGCTGTTACCTTAAATTCATGCAAATATTTAATACGACAGGATAGGGAAAGGATCTGTATGACTATATGATATAACAATGCAGTATTTTTGTAGCACGATTTTAACAGTGTTAAAGCAATAAAAATAAAAAATAATAAAAAAATTGACAATGCATTAATTGATGTTCATTATTCAAGGAATGAAAAAAAAAATGCTTTGGAGCAGGATCGTTGAAAATGAAATAAGTGCATAATTATTTTCAATTACATTTTTTAATTTTTTTGTTACGAAATTGATTATTTGCAAGTATTAATAATATTTAATATTAATATTTTTTTACATCTCATTATTATATCACTGTTATAGCCGTTATAGGATTATGATAAACGTTAGCATAACATAAAATCAGCTTTGATATAAATTAAAGTGTTGTTATTGAATAAAGCACGAATATTCTTTAGTCGTATAATGAAATGGCTAAACCTAGTTTTGGTTAAACATGTGAAAAAGTGACCAAAAGCCGAAATTAGGCTCACATTGGGTTATGTTTTTTCTGATTTAACCAATACTAGATGTGGCTAATTTTGTTTGACCAAAAGCCGATGAGCTCTCTCTCAACGGGTTTTGGTTTTTATGATTTGACCAGAACTAGTTTTGATCAAATTTAAATGACCAAAAGCAGAAATATTTGTTCATTTCGGGTTTTGGTCAAAATGCAAAAAATATAATAACTAGTTTTGGTCACTTTTTTTGGACATTGTCCGAATTCGGCTTTGGGTGCTAACATATATACATACTACACTATATGCACTGTATGAGGTGCTACTATACGTATAAAATAGGAAGTAGTTTTTAAATTAATTTGTAATGTTTACAAAATAATAATATACTGAAACAAACCTTAACTAACTAAAACTTCAAACTCCAATACTACATTTTGTTTTCTCTTTTTTTTAAGTGCCTTGATAGTAATTATCATTTGTAATTGTATATTAAATAGAGATATTGCAGTTTCCTATTATTTTTACATTTATTTCAATAATTTATTCTTTATTATTTAATGTATTATTAATGAAATTCAAATTATTTAAAAGTAAATTTAAATTTCAAAAACTAATATAAAATACACTATCATCACTTCAAAGATTGTTTATAATGAAGTTGTTTGTAGCTTTCATAAAATATAAAACTACCCAAGATATTACTTAGAAACTTTTCTGTCTAAATTTATAATAATCATGGTAACATGAAGCACAGTGAAATTTTGTACTTTGAATAATTTCCACTACAAAGTTTGCAAGGCTTTAAAAAAAAATAGTACTAACTTTGTAGAAGCTTTTAATTATAATATGAAGAAATTGTTTGAAAATATCAAGTTATTATGCTTACACGGACTTATGAAAAGAAATCATCTTCAAAGTATGTAGATAATAATATTTCACCCATAATATATAATATTATTTCTATAGCAAGTGGCAGGTGTGGTGCAGTGAGCTTGACCGGGTCTCATCATCAGATCACCAAAGTCAAGCAACACTGAGCGGGGTTAGTAATTGAATGGGTGACCATTTTCAACAAAAGCCCCGATTCCCACCCAGCGGTAAATCGTTGCGCTTTTCCACCAAGTGGTTCTGCTGGCTTTGGACCATTGCACTTCCGGTTTATTGACAAAAGCTGTAGCGTCCATCTTGGCTGAGGTTTCCACGTTTCCCTCAGTCGCAGGCAAATGCCGGGATGGATTGCAAAGCTGTGATCACCCCTGTTCCGGAGAAACCCTCGAAAGTTAAGGTTTCGGAAGGGTCAGGGTTTCAAAGTAGTATATATAATTATGAAGTAGAAGTACCCAATAGGATTTGATTAAAAACAAAAAAATTAAAAAAAATGTTAATACAGAAAAACTTGAGATTTTTTTTTTTTTTTTTTTTTTTTTTATGAATGCATTGAAAGTTCATTCGAATACTATTAATAGTATTAATATAATTATGCCATACATCATGCATATAGTCACGGGCTGGTAGCCAGGGAACTTAATAGTTGAGTTCGTCTAACCACATGCATAATTCCTTATGAGGGACAATATAATTATTATGATAAACTTACCGAGATTTTTCTCTGAATTTAAGAGATTTCTGATTATATAATGATGAAGTTCAGTAACAATCACTACGTTTACATGATGATGTTTAATGCGTATTCGTTGACGACGGCTAATATTATTCTTATGAGGCGTCGTCAACGAATACGCATGTAACACTGTCATGTAAACGTAGTGATTATTCCACAAGAATTCAGAGGCAAAATCTGAATTAAAATTAGCCACCTAGAGATTATTGATTTTGGTATAAAGAAAATCAAATTATTATTTTAATAAGATCTTGAATTCGTGGTAACGAGTTAAGGTGGATTTACATGAGCGACTTCAAGCCTGCGACGTGAAACGAATAATGCGCACTTGCTATAAAATCCATTGGTGGCCTTATTTAGGATTAAAATAAAAAGAGAATCGTAGTTAACGCGGTATCCGGCGAATTCGCTCCCTCATAAGATTTCACGGCTTTTACCTTGTTGAAATCGCTTCACATCGCCGTTGTCGCTCATGAAAATCTTCCTTAAGTCATTTATTTATTTATTTTTTTGCTATGCAGTAAACAATAGACTTTTTTAAGGACAAATTATGTATGTACTGTAAAGCAATATCATAGAGTTTTCATCGGAGGCTATGGAAATATCTATGATATTATTTTATTAAATAATTTAGTATTTTAATTACCTCAATAGATTATTTCATAAAACCAACTACATAACACTCAAATAATCACGCAGTGTATTTTTCATATTTTGTTTACTAATAAATCTAATGACAGTATGCTCCCGAGTTTAAATTTTAAATAAATTATTTTATCTTTTATTCGCTATTAAGCTCTCATTTCGTCTAATCTCATCTTATTTTGCACCATTTTAGAAGGAAAAAACGATATTACGTCTTTCTTTCCTCTCAATTATTGAGCATATTAAAATGTTAGAAATATTAATTGTCTTCATTTCATCCTCACGTTGAGTGAAGAAGAAATAAAGTAAGTTTTAGAGGTAAAAAGATTAGATTTAGACGTGTAAAAGATAAGTTGAAGAAGTAATTTTTCAACTAGGGCACCTAATAGTGGCTGCAATAAACAAATAAATGCAAGTACAAGCAAGCCCTCAAGGCAAATAAAAAAGGTAGAACGTTGAAGTACATTACACATTGCAATAAATATTAATAACGATTCTATTATACATCTTCACAGCACTTTATTAATTTATAGTAATGTGCAGTAATGAAAAATTATTATATATTTTCTAACAGCGATATTCTTTTTTCACCCGTACTGTTGCTTTTATTGAACGTAATATTAGTTTAGTTGAACACGAATGAAAAAAAAAAAAAAAAAAAAAACTATTTTTTAAATATAAAATTTTATGAATAAAATAAACTTACTTTATCAATTAAATTAATATTACTGTTTCGATAGTAAAATGTAGGTTTGAAATTGTATTTAATTTTTATTTAATGAATAATGTATACTATAACACAGTACATGTGAATTGTATCACCTCTATATAAAATTTGTTCCATTGGAGTTAAAAGGATGTAGACGAAAGCATTTTTTGTTATCAATTAATTTTTATGATTGTGTAGCATATATATATTATTTACGTGGTTTATTCGCAATCACTAAATATATTGTAATTTTGTTACACTCGTTTCCTTTTATGTGTACTGTGTACAGTACAATATAAATTGTATACTTTCATCCGGGTTTATTATTAAAGCCTTTATCCAAAGCATTATATATATATATATATATATATATATATATATATATATATATATATATATATATATATATATATATATATATATACATATATATATATATATATGTATACTATTATATATTTTATGCTTTGCCTTTATTGAAATTTCAAACGCGTGTAAAGAACCATATATTTATATAGTGAAAAATATATTAATGATTCTTCTTTGAAAGTATTTAACTTGATAGCAGCAGTTGACACTTTAAACTAAATTCTGGGCAGGAAATAACGTTTATAACAGAGTTGAAATAATGTTCATCCTTTATTCAGATTTAAGGTAGAAATAACGTTGATCACCTGTTTTTTTTTTTTTAGCTCCATTTGATTAACAAGTAAACCTCAGCAAATTCACAAAAAATCTGATATTTTTTTCAGAAGCAGATATCAGGGCCTAAAAGCAATAGATAAAGTTTCAAAACAATTTAGAGACCTGTTAGGGGCAGTTCCTAACACAAGGCCACAGCGCCACAGCCTCCTCCTTTCATGTCAATCCACTGTTGTTAACACTGTTGAATGCTTACACCAATAGCAGAATATGCTGTAGTTAGCTAACATTGTAATAAAATAAAAATTAAGTTTTTAGTTTGTCTCTCCATGGGAAAGCTCTATGCTGAAAATTAAATAAATTAATTTAAAAAAATCGGCTCGTTTAATTGTTTTGAAATTTTTTCTATGACTTTTAGGCACTGATATATCTGCCTCTCAAAATAATTTCAGGATTTTTGCAACTTTGCTAAGATTTACATGTTAATCAAATGGAGCTAAAAAAACAGCTGACTTCTACCTTAATGTCTCTCTTGGTATTTTTTACCTCCTACTCTACACCATCTCCGAGGAGAAATGACCATTTCCGAGGAAAAACGAGTGACAATTAAAGATGAGATAACGTTTTCTTTCGTATCATTGAGCATACAATTTTAGAAGTGTTTTACCTATTTTATCCTCACTTTGAGCGAGGAAGAAATAAGATGTGTTTCTAATGTAAAAAGGCGTAATTAGATTAAAAAGATAATAAGATTATCTATATAAGATTAGGTTTAGACGTATAAAGGATGAGTTAAAGACGTAATTTTTCAACTAGGGTTATAAACAATATTATATTATATTTATGGAATATTTTCATGTGTAGAGTTAGTAATCTACTCTAGAGTGCATTAGATTCATCATTTCAGTGGTAAGATGATTTGCACTAATTTTGTCAAAGACTGTACATAATTTAAACACCCTAATTTCATGCACTGACACTTCAATATATGACATTGACATCTCGTATGTAGGTCACGGAATTAAAGGTCACTTGTCAAAAGTTTACTCTTTAAATGACCTAAAACTTTTCTATTTGGTTATAAATTTAATAAATTGCTAAACATTGCCAAAATGAACACCAAATACTATAACAAACCTATTTTGCTGTTTATTATACCTTTGAATTCTCCCTAGTTGAAATAAATACCATATTTTATTCGCTATTAAGCTCTCTACTATTTCTTTCTATTTTGCAACATTTTAGAAGAAAAGAGAAGTGAAAAAGACGAGATTACCCATTTCTCCCTTATCTTGAAGCCGGTATTACACGATACAATTTTTCTAAGTATTTCATACAATTTTTCCTTTCAAGACAACTTGAACTTCATTTGTTTGTATAGAGATGAAATTTTCTTGCAAGGAAAATTTTTTTAAAAAAAATTGTATAGTGTATTAGGGGCTTGAGTATAAAACGTTAGATTTTTTTTTTTTTTCATTTCATCCTCACTTTGAGTGAAGAAGAAATAAGATTTGTTTTAGAGGTGAAAAGATTAAGTTTAGACGTGTAATGGATGAGTTGAAGACCTGCTTTTTTAACTAGGGTTGTAGTGTCAAATATTTGCACTATGAAGCTGTAGCAAAAGAGAATCAGGACACGGCGAAACTTTGGAAAAGTGAAGTTTGAAAAAAAAAAATCCCCTATTTGAAATCGCCTGTATAATAATAATAGGGTTAAACTTCTTTCTCTAAAGACAGAACGGTGAGATTTTTACACGCGCTTTAAGCCATCAAATTTATTTTACAATTTTAAGAATATGCATTTGACCCATTTAATTCACCCTTTTTTTTATAGCATCTCTGTTCTAACTTAATAATGACTTGTAAAACAAAATTTGCACATATGAATATCTAATTTTATATCCTATATACAAATTTTATAATATTCTAGATAATATATTTTGTTTGATGCGATTATATTTTAGTTTTTACAATTCATTACATCCCTTCCACATAAAAATATAAAAGGCGTAAAATTATTGTAGTTTCTTTTTAATTTTGTATGTTTTTGTGATTAAAAATATTTTAACATTGATCCTTAATTACTTTTGAAATTATCAAAACATTTCATGATAATAATATATGAAGGAAATTCGCTGGCCATATAGCAAAACTAAAACCATAAAATCATTACAAATTCTTTTATTGCATAATATGCATAGTATATAAAAAAAATTAATACCTCGAATTTATTTTATTATGTTGTTCTTAAAATATTAAAAAATACTAAATAATTTTATAAATAGGCTTATGTAAATTTTATATTTCACTTTATTATGTAAATTTTTTTATAACTAAATTTCTCAAAGCTTCTTATTTAAACGATAAATATTGCTACTTAAGTTTAAATTAATTTGCATATTTTTGTGTTTATTTTTAAATTAGATACTTATATTTACTGCATCAATTAAGGTTTACAATTAAAAAAATACAAAATATATTCTATCAATATTGCAAACATGTAAATTTATTTTAAAATTTAATCAAACAGTGTCTAACTGTAACATAATAACTTTTAATTTAATATCAAGTTTGTTTTTAGAATATGTAAATGTGTTGAATTTTCATAAATATGATAAAATTAAGATAAACTACTAATTAAGTTACACTCTGTTAACTTTAATTATAACACAAAAAATTGAGTATTCAATGGTGTAATGTCTATATAAATTTTATATATATACTAATATACATAAATATATAATTTAAAACTATGAATAATAGAAGCGTTTAATTAAATTGTCAAATTTATAATGAAAAACACAAATACTTGTTTTAAACATTTTCATTTTTTTGTACTCGTACGTTTTATATTGTCATAAAATTATCAAAAAATCGCTCACTCACTCACTCTCTCTCTCTCTCTCTCTCTCTCTCTCTCTCTCTCTCTCTCTCTCTCTCTCTCTCTCTCTCTCTCTCTCTCTCTCTCCCCCCCCTCTCTCTCTCTCTCTCTCTCTCTCTCTCTCTCTCTCTCTCTCTCTCTCTCTCTCTCTCTCTCTCTCAACATAATATAACATAATATCACTGCAGATTCATCTTTTAGTCCATTTCAACTACTTTTAACATGTGATCAAAAGTTATAAAAACCTTTTCAACACTATTTATATGTATCACAACCGTCTCCTTAGTTACTATATATTATATACTTCTAACATATCCCATATTTTAGTAATCTGCAACCACGCGTCTTAAAGTATCAGGTTATAAGTATTATTAGAGAGCATATTTTCATTATATAGAAAATGATATAGATAGCTTTAGTTTCGTGATGATGTTTGCGTTAGACGGTCTATGATGAACAATGACTGCAAGGAAATATAATTATAGACGATGTAGGAAATTACTGAAATTAGTACGTAATATTTATGTTTCATCGTTTGTTACAGTAATATATTGTACAATAAATTATTCAAAGTAAATTTGTGCCCAAAAATGTTATGATAAATTCATAAATTCTACATAGCTTTGAAAATATTTTAAGCAAAGTAAGTAAATTTACTATTACACCTATTATTTTCTAGTTTAATAGATTTTACTAATTTTAAATAACATCATTTTGCTTAAAAAATAAAGTTTTGCTGCATTGCTAAAAGAAACTTTTTTATGCTTAAGTTGGAATAAATCAGCATCATCTATAGTTTTAGTAAAAAAAAAAAATTAAGAATTTTAATTCCCAGAATAAACACATTCAATTTTTCTATATATATTTTTAAAAACATAACAAATAAATATTTTTAATTCTTATAATTAAATGCAGGAAATCCACAGTAAAAATACTATTACAATATTTTTAGGAGGTGTAAAAATTATATTTATCAATGAAAAAAATTAAAAAAATTTTATAAAAGTTATAACAATAAAAACTTAATTTTAATTGAAAATAGTTTTTTATGTTTAATCAAATTTAAGCAAATAAAATTCCTAAATATGAATTGAATCCTACAAAATGTTGCTATTTGGTTAGTAAATTCAATTATATTAAAGCTTTAAGTACCTGGTTCATATAATACAATAGTAGATTTTTAGTTCTATAAATTATTATGTCATTAACAGATTCTTTCTGCCTGCCTTTGCCATTTCTGCACGTCTATATTAAAATTAATTTGGCAAGCTTTCAACTATGATGTAAAATTTTGAAGCTTGTATAAGGATAAATAAATAAATAAATAAATAAATAAATAAATAAATAAATAAATAAATAAATAAATAAATAAATAAATAAATAAATAAATAAATAAATAAATAAATAAATAAATAAATAAATAAATAAATAAATAAATAAATAAATAAATAAATGAATAAATGAATAAATAAATAAATAAATAAATAAATAAATAAATAAATAAATAAATAAATAAATAAATAAATAAATAAATAAATAAATAAATAAATAAATAAATAAATAAATAAATAAATAAATAAAAGCAATTTTTTACTTGCTAGTTTCATATTTTTATCTTATTGTTAATTTTCTTTCCATTAATAATTTACTGTTATTTGTTTTTTCCTGTACAGGGTTAATAAAGTAGAGTTGCGTGCAGTCTTTTGTTTCTGAATGTACGAATAAATCATTGTTGCGAAGTTGCGTGGTCATTCTTTACAGTGTAGGTAGTGGGCGTGTGGGTGGGGGGTAAGGGGGCGCGGTAATTGCAACACTTCGAGAGTGATGAATTATCGCTCTACAATTAAACACATTTTCTAGAGATCCATCAAAAAAACATAAAGAAATTTGAATGTTATTATGTTGAAATAATTTATTGTCATTACCTTTTTTGTCTGTGGTTTGAGTGTTTTCTAAAGGATTACCTTGAAATAGTAAAATAACTTTACAAATTAAATATAATTCTCTTATTTTATTGAGCATAAACTAACTTTGTTATAATATACATAGTGTATAATATAATTCAAGAGAGAGAGAGAGAGTCTAGTCTGTCAAGTCTATAAGGACTGTCTCACACAGAATCAAATGGTTTCGCAGCGTATGATAAAAAAAAATTAAGATCCCATGCAATTAGGTGTACGCGCGCACACAGCTTCGTTTCGTATCGCATGACATCGTAAGTTTCTCATTTAGAATCGGTTCTAAGTTTTTATCATAAAAAGTCATATGATGCGATACGAAGGCAGTTTGCGACCCTCCTTATTTTACGTCTGGAAGTGACGTATATATTGCGTATATAAGCAGCCGTAGAATATCACCGGTATATAAAGTTTGTGACCCAATTTAATTTGAATGAATACAAACTAATCCACTCGGCTAGAATTGAGCTAGACTAAAGCTTGAAAGGCTGTACTTTATTATATAGCTGGTTTAACCTATATATAATCACAAATATACTTATGCTACTTATACATTTTCTGCATGATTATGTAGAGAAGAATATTTTAAGATTACTATTCATAATTTTCATGTTTAGAATTTTTTAAAACATTCGGCATTTTACCTTACCTTTAAACAAATTATAGTTACATAAAAAAACATAGTTTAGATAAAAGAACATTGGTATTATGTCCAGCACTGGCTTATCAAGCACTCTAATTGTCCATTTGTGTCTTTGTTCAAAAACTTGAGATAATAAAAAGAGATTGTATTCATATTTTTGCTTAAAAAGTCTATGAACGACATTAATGAAACAAAACTGCAAAAAAATATGCTTACTTAGTAAAAAGGTCAATTTTTTGGTTGATGAAGATTATTGAGGTCAAATTAGCTGTCACAATTAGCTGTCACAAGAGATTGTTAGTGACAAGAGTTTTTATTGTTAAAGAGTTTTATAGCTTCAAGTTCTTTTCCGCTTCGATAGTAAATGTCAAACTGTATTAAAACTTTTAGCAGTCGGAAAAATATATTATAGGATATTTTTATGGCGATTCCATGTGATGTGAGATAGGGAGTTTAAACGGTATAGTCGGCATTCTATATAAATGAAAATTTTGATGTGAGAAAAAGTTTTGTAAATTTAATTTTAAACATTTTGGTTATCTCACATTTTTTATTTCAAAATTCTCTACTTCTCCACCGTCATGGCGGCCTGCGCGCGCATGTTTCAGTGCACTTATCCCCTGTAAAATTGCGTTGCTCATATGCATCTTGTAGAATTTTAGCACAGGAAAAGTAAGTTTTTTTTTTTTTTTAGAAGAAGGTCTGCTAGTGAGGGGTGGATTATTGCCATTATTAAGGTAGAGATAACACGGATCAGCTGACCCAATGCTAAATTTTTAAAGTTGACTAATTTAACATGGAAATTCCATTTCTCCATGTTAAATTAGTCAACTTTAAAAATTAATTACTTGAAAACTAGCTCGTTTTTGTAAACCTGATATTTTAGCTACTGATAGGGGTTGTAGAGGAGAACATTTTATTTTTTTTTTCATAATTTTCATGAATGGGATTTTTTTAGCATTGGGTCAGCTGATCCGTATTATCCCTACCTTAATTTAAATCATCAATATAAGGTAACATTCTACCTTCTATAGACCACTTCTTATGGGTAAATATTCAATACCCCTGATAAATTAAAAAAATAATATATTTACCCCTGTCAAAACAACAATGCGTGTACAACTATTTAAATAATTGATTTAATTATTAAAATATGTTGATTAACTTCATAATGTGAAAATGCACTGTATGTTTGATATATTTGCCGGTACCATGCATCGTTAAAAAAAAAATAAATTACTTGTAATATATACCTCAAAGTAGTACATACATACATACATTATACCTCAAGGCAGCAAAAATCTACCCCTACCTGATTTACTAAAATTGTTCAAAAATTATTTGAGAGAGAAAATTATTGTGCATAAAAAAAAAATTCTAAGTTGTTCCCCTAATTGATAAATTACGTCTTCAACACATCATTTACACGTCTAAACCTAATCTTTTTACCTCTAAAACACATCGTATTTCATCTTCGCTCAAATTGAAGATGAAATGAAGACAATATTTTGTAACATTTTTTGCTCAAAACTAGGAAAAAAACACTTAATCTCGTCTTTTTTCCTCTTTTTTCCTATAAAATGGTGCAAAATAGGAGAGAATCAGACTAAAAGAGTGCTTAACAGCGAATAAAAGATGAAATTTATTTCAACTCGGGACATGACATAGAAAACTGTAAAAATAATATTAAACATTACATCCATATTATAATTATAAAAAATATTTAAAAATATTATTTAACGATGAATTTTAAATTAATCATTAATATCAATGAATAATATTAAAGATAAAATTTAATGCTCCCCTTTCTTTTTTAAGTTTTTTTTTTTTTTTTTTAACAACCAGATTATTGGTTTAGAAACGACAGGAAATTTATATTTAATCTTTAATAAAAATCTTTCAGCCGGAACAAGAATAAAATTTCAATATAATATAAGAAAGATATTACAACTATTAATAATTTTTTATATAAATATATTTTATACAGCTATACGCAGTATCATGTTGTAAAAACGATTTGACTGATAGAAATGTATTCAATTAATCAAGGATCTATGTTTGATGGCAATTTAAATATCATTATATGACATTATCTTATCAGCAATTGACGTTTGATGTAATTATATACATTATATTATACTCAATCAATACCAAAGTTTAGTATAATATATATATAAATTATAAAAAAAAATGTTTATTCTATATGCTATCTATATAACAATATTTATAAATAATATTTATATTTTTAATAATGATATATGTTTATATATCTTAAAGACCTGTTGATTTTTATGTATATTACATGATCTCAAACATTGAAATTTTTTAATTCAAATAGTTTACTAAATCTGGGACAATTTATAGTTATAGTATAAAATTGTGAAGTTTTTTTTTTTTTTTTTTTTTTTTTTCGTTTCGAAGCTGGAGGGCAGTCTTAGTTGAGATCTGCCTACCTGTAATTATGTACCTGAGAGGAGAGAGTGTGAAATTTATAATTAATGAATAATGAGTTTAATTTTACTGTGAAAATTAAGCCTTTTTTCCATCAAGTTATACTTGAAGTGCTGAATTTTTAATGATGCTTAAAGCAGTAAGTGCTTATAATCTTTAATGATTGATGTGAGGAAGTGTTGAATTTCTAATGCTTAAAGTGAAGATTTTTAACTGAAAAATTTGCAATATAAAACTTCAAGGTGATTGATAAATATCTGATAAAAAAATAACATTTGAAGAATAAATAAGTATTGAATTAAAACACACACACACTTCATAACTCCATTTCACGCAGTTTATTTAAGTTAAAAACATAGCTTAAAATAAAAACAGTTCAAAAATTTATTTATTTAATATTTCATATTTCAATATTTGTATTTGTTAATATTATTTGACTTCATAAATTATGAAGTCAAGAAAATATCAATAATTCAAATATCACCATGGCACAAACGTAATCAAATATTGTATTTTTATTCAATAAATTAATAAAACATAAAACATAAACTCCCTGAGGTCATGAACACGTTTAGAGTTCGGTAATTTGGTTAAATAATCAATGAATGTATAGTAGTCTAAATAAAGAATGAAGCAGTTTGTGTTGCCTCTCTAACTATTTTGAACAAGACTTTTTACTAAAAGCATATTTTGATACATTTTGTGATGTTTAAGGCTTCTTCTTTCAGTTGAAGTTCTATTTTAGTTACAATGTAATCTATATACCTTAAATTGCGTCAGAATCTTGTGAGAACGACGTGTTTCATTCTCTTTTAAATTTCTGTTTTTAGAATCAATTTCATAACACATTTTCATATGCAAATTGCTTCTTGTTGTCAGAAAATACACACAAATAATCATTCAATATATACAGAGAAGGGTTCACAAAATGCAATATTCTTTCCATATATGATAAAGAATTTCCAATGACGCAAAGTTCATATCATATTTTTTTTGTAGATTATAAAGACGATACAAAGTTGATAGATTTTTCTTTTCCTGTTTGGTATAAAATTATATTTAACAAACAATAGAGGCTTCAAGGCAGCTGATTTTTTGGTGTTCCCACTCGCTATACCAAACCTATGTAAAAAAAAGTGAATTTGTTTTTTCACTAAGAATAAGATTATTTAGGGAAAATAATTCGTTTACGGAACTTTGGTCCAAACGGAAAAATAAGTAGATAATTTAAGATTTAGATTTTTTACTTGATTTATAACCGAGAAAAGTTAAAAAAAAAATTTGCTTCATTTTCAAGTGCAAGATGGACCTTAGCGACAACAGTTGCGCAGCGCGAGCGCACTCACTTGAAGCCTCTATAGAAATGTGCGTAAGCAATTTACTTTTATTGTTTGATACCAAGTTAGGACGTTTGCCGTGACGCTATCGATATTTTATCAAAGATTTCTAGACAGGTTTAAGTCTCAAAGTTTTACGATATGTAACAGATGCATGGTGGTTACAATATCATGTTGATTCATGTTGTGTGTATGGAAATAATTCTGAAATTCGTACACGGTAAATTTGGTTATCTAAATATCTAACAGTAAGAATACAAAAAGTACTCATTTCAATTTAAAAACAAAATTTGAACATAAAGAACCAATAGATGGCACTGTGTGCAGAAATTTTGGCTGATTTTGCCCAAGATACGGCAATACCTATATAGCATTGGGAAAAACACAAAAGTGACAAAATTTATATGAAATACATCACTTATGAAGTTGAAATATGTTTTTTTTTATATTATTTGTCCGAAAGTATTTGACAAATAATTATTGTGTTGTCATTTCTGTAAAATAATGTCTGCTGTCAGAGCATTTACATAATTTTACTATGTTAAACAGCCATATCCTCACCACACGCACGTAGTTCTAGCTGTTACCACCAGGTTTGCTACTAAATTTATGACGTCAATGGCATTGGGAGAATAACAAAATCAACAAAATTTATATAAAAAGCATCGGCATCACTTATGAAGTATATTCATTTTGTAATACTTGTTTGAAGTTCGGAGGAATGTGACAACTAATTCTGGTGATATAATTTTTGTAAAATTATACTTTGACTTCTGTCAAAGCATTTACATGATTTTATAATGTTAAACATGTATGTAAACCTCAATATCCGTTTAGTTTAGAAATAAAATTAGTTCGACTACTATTAGACCACTAGGTTTTCCACCAAGATTTATGGTCTCAATAGTTTTGTTGTGTTCGAGATATTTTTTTACTTCAAAATATTTTCTTTTCAATAAGAAAGCAAAAATAAATAAAAATAAATTTACTAATAAAATGAAGAAAATATTATTCATATTTGAAAAAAGCTGTATGATTTGTGAAGTAGAAAAAAATTGTAACTGAAATAGAAATTGATAATGAAAAACTTAAAAGCCTCTCAAGTTCCTTTTCATTACACTTTCACTATTTTTTTTATTAAAAAATACTGTGTATACTGCACAATAAATATATTTAAAGCCTTTAGTGATACATACAATAAGGCAACTAATTAATATTTTGATACCTAAAAGAAAAAAATATGTCTATAATTGCTATCAATACGATTTGAATTGCTGCTAATTAACATCCATTTATACACGGTTCGTTTCATCTTTTTCTAATCTAATTTCATTCTCTTCGAGGATAGTAAGAATAAAATTTTTTACTGTAGAAATGTATAGGGGTTGCAAAGTTATGCTACCCTGATTTTTTTCAGATTTTTAGAGCCAAGGAAGTATTTTTAAAAAATTATTGAAAGTTCTTTTTGTGACGTCACGCGGCGGCAAGTCCTATCTTTTTCTTAAGGAGCGGCGTCTCGTGACGTCACAAAAAGGAATATCAATAATTTTTTAAAAACACTTCCAGGGCTGTAAAAAATCTAAAAAAAATCAGGATAAAATAACGTTGCACCCTCTATCCATTTCTGCAATAAAAAAATTGAGGTCAATACTCCATTATGATTTTTAAATATAATGCAGTAATTTCCCTACTACATTGTGATCGGAAAAAAATTGAATTATTAATATTTATTGTTTTCCTTTTATTAAATTTTATAATTATTATGTGTTAATTGAATTCACTAAAAATATGAATTATTTAGAATATTGTTGTTATATTTTAAATTCTCATAAACTTGTTATGACCTTTTGTTTTTGTTTTGCGTTATGAATTTGAACAAAACAAAGGAAAAGCTCCCACGCTAACAAATTACATAACATTATTATCTTCACAAAACAGATTTTTTTTTTAACCTCATTTTTCATTCATGATAATGGAGTATCGACCTCATTCTTTTTATTGCAGAAATGGAGAGAGGGTGCAAATTTATGCTACCCTGATTTTTTTCAGATTTTTTTGAGATCCGTAACTATTTTTAAAAAAATATTGAAAGTCCTTTTCGTGACATCACGAGACGCCGCTCCTTAAGAAAAAGATTGGACTTGCTGCCACGTGACGTCACAAAAAGGACTTTTAATAATTTTTTAAAAATAGTTCCCAGTCTGAAAAAATTCTGAAAAAAATCAGGGTAGCATAACTTTGCACCCTCTATCCATTTCTACAATAAAAAATTTTGAGGTCGATACTCCACACCAATGCTTCATGTACAATTTTATAGTGGAGGAGTACGTAGGTTTTGAAATAGAAAATATTATGTTAAGTTTTTCATTTCTATATTATTATATAACAGAAAGTTAAGAGCTAGGTGCACAGTAATGGAAATTGAAATTTTGATATACATTTGAATTCTATTGAAAATGGAAATTATGTACTGCATGTACAGAAATTTTGATGATTGAATTTATGTTATAGCAATTCTCCAATTGTTCCTTGAAAATTTTACGTTAAATATTTATTTAATTTTTATTATTTATTAATGATTTTGCTATAAGTTCATTAATTAATTAACAAATTAATTGAAGAAATCAGAACAATATTACAAAAAGATAATTACTGAGCTAGGTACGGAAGCTGATTTTGTGATTTATTTCGAATGTAATAATTTGATTAAATTTGATGTTCATTTGAATGAAGAAAACATGCAGAGTCGCATTTAAATTTAGTGGGACACAAATTTTATTGTTCTGTCCAACACTTTTTATGTATAAAACTATAATGTTAATAGCTGATTTTTTTTTTGCAACAAAAAGTCCAGTTTTTCAGAAATTTTACCATGCATACAAAAATATATATACTGGCTTCTATTGTAAGTCAATATTGACTGAATAATGCTAGAACATATTCCATAATAATACATTGTCCTCAAATTTTACTGTAGTGTATTATTTAATAGGATTGTCAATTTTATTATGTAACTATAATTCTAAAATTTTCAAATTTTCGAAAGCTTTTTTTTTTTTTGAAAGAGCCCGGCCCACTTAAAATAAATCCCTATACTCAAGATAAACACCCCTATTCTGGATACTACTTTAGTCGAGATAAGCTACCATTTTTATTGAAGATTTTTATCTTTGTTTCATATTTTCTTTGACACTGCAGAAAATTTTCTCGCAGATCAATAAGGGTGCAGTGATACTGGCCTACATCTGTTCTCACTAATGTGCTTCCTACTGTGCACCCCCACCCCCACCCACCCCCCCTGGTCACGCCCAATTAGTTTTCATTGTTCTTGGTAGCCACCGCCCACAATGACATAAAAACAGAACGTGCAAACGTTTTAACAAACTCTTCTATTTATAACATGAAAATGACAATGCAAAAATTATAATACAATTTTCATTGATTTCAATGCAATCAAAATGAATACATGACATTTTTTTAAATTAAATCACTACACATTTTTAATGATATTGTTGTTGTTGTTGTTTTTCCTACTATTATAAGATTAAAAAAGTGTACCCCTGAATAGCATACAAGTCTCATAAGGAGAAGGCATACCTTTTTGGTTCAGATAATAGAGGGTTAATTCAATTAACAATTTTAAATAATAATAATAATAATAATTGATACTAATTATTTACAAATGCCAAAAATCGCAGAATCGAAGAGGACGATTGTATCAACTCACTTTAAACGATTATTTTATAAAACGCATTAAATTGCCCTTATCCGTGGTCCTCTTTGCCATAAGCCATAACCTAACCCTCACCCCCAATAATTCGTTAATAATTTTGCAAAATCAATTTCCTTGTTGTCTTTTTATTAACAAAATTTTATTAAAAAAAAATGGACTTACCGGCTATTAATTTAAATCCACACATGTTTTCTCTAAATTGTAATTTAATGTTATTATTGCATGGCTTCTATAGTATGTATACTGTCTCTATATTGGAGACAATAATTTTTCTGATATACATCTTGTAAATGGGACATTTTACTAAAACTACGTCATATTTCAATTTTAGTACAGCTATTAATTTTACCGCATCTTATTTGTGCAATATACGAAGTAATAAATTGTTGTAATAAAAAGAATTATCAATAAAATGTTGATTAAAATTTAACAAAATTGTTAATGGTAGTTTTGAATCTTAAGAAATTAAATAAATATAATTTATGTATTTTTACTTATTTTATTGACTTTTATCCTTGTTCTTGAATCTTTAAAATCAATGATACTTCTGTGTAGTACTATTAATGTTGTTTTTTTAAAGTAACATCCCAATAAATACAACTCTGTCAGTCCAGTGTCGAGACTGTTGGGCCAGTACTGTGCCAACACTTTTAACACTTTTAAGTAACGGTCCAACATATTTTTGACACCTTGTGTGAACTAGGATATTAAATAGTACAGTACAGTATCAGAGTATATAAACACTATGTTTACTATTTAAAATACTATATATAAATTATTTATATTATCTTTTAGATAATAGTATCATATTTTTTCCGTGCTATATTTAGTCCGATTTAATTAAGATTCTGACTGCGCTATTCAATCCATCAAATAATGTGAGTACGGTTATAATTTTTTTACACGACTATCACCCAAAATTGAGGAGAAAGACTCTCTGACGTCATAGTCATGCAACGCATTTCCCTATGCATGCGTGTTAAATATTTGCATTACTATGACGTCACAGTGTTCTTCAGCATGATTTCAAGGGTGCATTTTGATAGTTTTAAAAAATTTGAAAAAATATTGACAATACATCCCCTCTTCAGATATAATAATAACAAAAATCTTGAAGGTTCTTCATTATCCAGTGACATATTATTATGAAATTTGAAAAAAAAAAAATTATTTTAATTAAATTTTACTATTTAAACATAAAAATATAATATAATAATATAATACTCGAACATGGCATCATAATTTTATAATAAGTAAAGTAGAACGTTCTACTAATAAATCTAAAATGTGACTTTCTTTCTTTTCTACTATCATAAAGTCATGAACAATGAGTTTAAATATAAAGTGGAACAAGTCAAGTAGGAAATTTTTATGCTAACTTTTTTAAAGAGCGTCAAGTAAGCTGAATTAAAATATGATGAGCCATTTTTTTAACATTCTGTCATAATTTTTAATACAAGTCTTAAGATTGTTTTAAAACTGACAAAATTTCTTGTCTTCAAACAAGTATTGTATGGTATATAAATAAAAATATTAAAAATTCTAAATTTTATATATACAACATGATAAATAAGTTGAAAAATTTTCGTCGGCAACTCGTTTTAAAAATCTATGTACACTATTTTTTGCGTTGTACCTAAAAAATATATAATTTCTTCCTTGTTAAAATTGAAAATAAAATTAAAACAAATTTTACAACATTCTCCTCAATTAATAGGAGAAAATAATATCGTCATATTTACCTCGTAAATTATGCAAATTAGCAGGAAAAAGAAAAGGAGATAGTATAAAAGTAATAAAAAGGTAAAATTTATTTCAACTCGATCAGAGGCAAAATATTAAATTTTTCTGCCAGTCTGTTTTCCAATATTTTTTTCTGTTAAAATTACACTATAATAATTATGTAGTTAACTTAAATGCTAGTGATGGTTGATGCTAATGGAGTACATTATATACACATAAAAATATCAATGATAATGACTGTGACTTTGTAAATTTTATGTTTTTTAATCTATATAGGACTGTGTTATTATCACCTGCCAACTGTTATATTACGTAACAAATAAAAAATAACAAATATTACGTAATAAAAAAAGTAAATAAATTAATCTGCATTTCTGGTGACAAATTTTCTTCTGCTTCTTGATATGTTTTTGAGAATAGGTCAAATTTAGCCATGCACCCATAGTGACAATTCTAATCATGTTAATAATTTTCTAACATTTTCCTTAATCCATTCCAACATGAAATGTGTATGAAACGCATTTTTTTTTATTTTAGGTCAATATTGCAGCGGCGGCGAAATTGCAAATTGTATTTACTTTCAGATTATGTAATATTGGTTCTCATTTTATCATTTTTATTTAAACCCTACACGAGTAGCAGTATCTATTTTACATACATATTCTTAGTATATAATATTGCGTATAAAAATAAAATTTATATTATTTTGTAAGGCAATTCAGTCACTTTTAATTGAGTTCTCGAAAATTACCACTTTAAATTTAGTTGAAGAAAACTTAAAACTTGACACCAACAAGTGTTAAAAAAATTAGGTCAACATTTAACTCGAATCTTTTTTTATTAACGACCAGAAATAAATTTAATGTAGATATTGTAAAATTATTACTTGATGAATTATTTTAACAATCTCGAAGTTTTAAAAATGATTCCATTTCTTTCTGAAAGAAATATCATATAATAACAGAAATTAAATATTTTACGATTCGGAAGCCTTTCAAGAACAAACATGCAGTAAGTTTAAATATATTATAATTTTAATTAGAATCATTAATGAAGTTAATGTATTCATTAAAAAAAAAAAGAAAAAAAAACGCTTCCGATATAATAATATAATAAAAGGAGAGACTTGACGTTGTATGTTAAATTGTCGTATAAAAAAACAATAAAATGTTAAGTCTTTGTGTATTATTAGTAATTCTTGTGGTAATAATATAATATAAAATACATGAAAAGATTCAAAGAATACTTCTTGCATCATTTTTTTTATTATAATAATTAAATAGTACTTTTTGAAAACAGAAATATAATGCTCATTAAAACAGCATTGAAATATATATATATATATGTTAGCACCCAAAGCCGAATTCGGGCAAAAGCCGAAAAAAATGCTCACATCTAGTTCTGCGCATCACGAAATGAGCCAAAGCCGAAGCTAGTTTTTTTTTCGGCTTTGGCGCATTTCATTGTGAACAAAACTAGATCTGCTTAAATCGAAATGCGCCAAAGCCGATATGAGATTTTACTTCGGCTTTGGCGCACTTCATTTTGAGCAAAACTAGTTCTGCGCATCGCGGTTTGAGCAAAAGTCGAAATGATATTTTATTTCGGGTTTGGAGCAAAATTTTGAGCACATCTAGTTTTGAGCAAAATAAAGATGATTTTAATGACGAGATGGTGATTTTAATTTTAATGATATTAATTTTAATTTTTTAAAAAGAAAAATAAAAAACTGATGGACGTAAGTTGCAGCCACCTATCCGAGAATAATCTGTAATCTGAGGATTATCCGTGGATTATTTACTAATTAACATTAAAATTCTCGGACAATTGTCGGATTTTTCCAAGATAAGTTGGCTGCAACTTACGGCCATAAGACACTATAAACTTATAATAAACATTAATATTGTGACCTAATATCTTTCAAGCGCTGTTTAAAAATAAATTAATTAGGGAAAAAATAATGACTTTAAAATGTAATCATATAGCGCAGTATACGTACATACCTTATAAAAAATATTGTAGAATCTGTTGTTTTTATAAAACACTCCACTATTTTTGTCACTTAATTACTACTTGATTATGTTTTTGTTAAATTAATAAATTTTTTGTTTTAAGAACTGCAGCTCAAATAAAATAGACATATACGCCACACGTTTTAAAGTATTCTTTAGATTCACTCGCTCTCACCATTAGAAATATTGTCATGCACGCACTTGTAGATTTCATAGTTCTATTATATGTCTTAGAATTAGGCTATCATGCAATACAGGTTGTTATCGGTACAACGAGATAAGAAAGTAGCCTTTACCTCTGCAATGAAGTTTAACCCCATTTGATTGCCGTATATGTTTAATATGTTTATGTATTGTGGCTGCTATAACAATGTTCGAAGAAATAGAACTATGAAATTTTCAAGTACATGCATGACAATATTTCTAATGGTGAGAGCGAGTGAATCTAAAGAATACTTTAAAACGTGTGGCGTACATGTCTATTTTATTTGAGCTGCAGTTCTTAAAACAAAAAATTTATTAATTTAACAAAAACATAATCAATTAGTAATTAAGTGACAAAAATAGTGGATTGTTTTATAAAAACAACGGATTCTACAATATTTTTATAAGGTATGTACGTACGTATACTGCGCTATATGATTACATTTTAAAGTCATTATTTTTTTCCCAAATTAATTTATTTTTAAACAGCGCTTGAAAGCTATTAGGTCACAATATTAATATTTATTATAAGTTTATAGTGTCTTAGTTTTTTATTTTTCTTTTTAAAAAATTAAAATTAATATCATTAAAATTAAAATCATCATCTCGTCATTAAAATCATCTTTATTTTGCTCAAAACAGATGTGCTCAAAATTTTGCTCCAAACCCGAAATAAAATATCATTTCGACTTTTGCTCAAACCGCGATGCGCAGAACTAGTTTTGCTCAAAATGAAATGCGCCAAAGCCGAAGTAAAATCTCATATCGGCTTTGGCGCATTTCGATTTGAGCAGATCTAGTTTTGTTCAATATGAAATGCGCCAAAGCCGAAAAAAAAACTAACTTCGGCTTTGGCTCATTTCGTGATGCGCAGAACTAGATGTGAGCATTTTTTTCGGCTTTTGACCGAATTCGGCTTTGGGTGCTAACATATATATATATATATATATATATATATATATATATATATATATATATATATATATTATATTAAATTTATAAATTTTATTACTATTCCAGATGCATTTTTCTTTATGCATAAGTATTTTTCCAACCAGTTTCAATGTTTAATATTTCTTTGTGTAGTTATTTCTCAGAAACTATTTTTTTTTGCAACAAACTCAGTTATAAGATAATAAATATTATTTGCTTTCATACATTTATACGAGTATATTTCTTTGAACATAGAGCAGAACTTGTACCACTTTATAATTTTTTGTCGTTCTTCTTTGATTTATAAATTGAATAGATATAGTTTTTCGTATAAAATTCAACTATATTTATATCACATTCATTCTAAAAAGCACTCAATTCACCTTCCTTGCTTGTAAAACAATAGAACTTTTATATTTAAAGGAAATATATAACTTTAAATAAGTATAAAATTTAAGTTCAACCCAATTTAAAATTAAAGTAGTCAAATTTATTCATAAAACTGAAGAGTGAACACTTCTCTGTTAATTTGACTTGATGGTGGTCTATTTAACTATATCAAATTTGAAAACAATTTATTACATTTTTTATAATGAGTTTAACATTTTATTTTAAATGGTCAATTAAACTTACAAATCAACCTAGATTATAATGATATAGCCTTATTGGTTCATATAAATTAATATATTTTTAATTTGATGGCTTATTATTTCAATATTTATAAAAAATCTTTTTAAATGTAATGTCTATTTAGCGTAAATTACAATATATTTCCTTAATGACATTATTTTTTTAATGTTTTATTTATTGATTTCAAAATAATACAATTTAAATCATAATATATTCATATATATATATATATATATATATATATATATATATATATATATATATATATATATATATATATAGCTAAAATCAATATGAAAAACAAAAATACAGTATTTTACATATTATTAAATTAAATTCTAAATTTCTCTAATTATTTAAAAATTAAATGCACTATATATTAAAACTACAAAGCTATATTCCGTATACTTATTCAACATCATGAAAGAAATAAAGTTATGAACAAAACAGTGTTAAAAATTATAACGTTATTTTGCTCTTTGAATGTTTAACTATGCGGCTAATTTTAAATATTTCATAATAAAACATGTTTTCGTTTATTGGCAGCCATTGCTAAATTTTTCCAGCGGGTAAATCTAAAATATTTTAACATCCTAACAACTTGACAATGGGGTACTGACCAAAAAAAAAGTTTAAAGTTTTTGTCAATATTTCAAAAGGCACGAGAATTTCATGAAGAACAAGCCCTATTACAGCATTCTACGATTTATATGATTTCCTGATTTTATATGAATTTTTAAAACCTCTCAAAAGTGACGTCATAACATTGAATCTTAAATGGGAAAATAGATCAATTAACATTGCCAAATCCCATACTTAATATTAAAATGTAACCAAAACATCATTTGTAAGGTTTTTAGGTGCTAGAATCACGATAATGAAGGTTTAAAATTCCTACCTCAATAACTTTTCATTTTAACAATGTTAACTGATGCATTTTCCCATTTAAGATTCAATGGTATGACGTCATCAATTTTTTTTTTTTAAAAATTCATATAAAATCAGCAAGTTGTCGTAGAGTGCTCTAATAGGGCTCGTTCTTCATAGAATTCATAGTACTTTTTACTAATATTGCTAACTCAAATACCGGTCAGTACCCCATTAACCTGATCAAGTAAAAAAAAATTAATAGAAACAAATTTTTTAGTTTAATAATTCAATTTAACAATTTTTTAATCAAGTTTAGATGCTAATTTTACTAAATTTTGACGAGAGTAACCTAAGTCCAAATGATATTCTTTCAAATTTTTTCCTATGTATTTCAAAAAGTTGATTGTCTATAATTTTCTTTTTTTATTTGCTCAGCCATTTTCTTATTTATTTATTTATCTATTTTTTTTATGAAAGTATACTAAAAAGGTGAGAACAGTGTACCAGCTACTAAGGATGGTACCATTAATCTTTAAATACCTGATGAAACAAGAAAACACAGTATACTGGTCTTTCACCACATGTCACAAAACAATACATTTGACGTCATGATTGTGTAGGCAAAACATTGTCAACGGCCTAGCAGATTCGCGTTAAAGTTGGTCTAGAAATTAATTTCTCATGGCTATTAATTGGATAATTTTTTGTAAAATTTTCTTTCATAAATGGTGACCAGAATAACCAAATATTGGGAAAAAATATTTGGAAACCAACACTAATATTAAAAAAGAGATGCTGTGAGTTACGTTAACAAGCACAACATAGGATTTTTTAGTTTTCTGCCTATTTGGACGGCTTCGGGCATTTCCGTGCTACCCAAAACGTAAACATGAAACTCCCGTATATAGTGATTGTATTGCGAAGAGTATTGTCAAAATGAGGAAGTCTATTCTTTTATAATTATTGCCTAATAGGTTGCTATGGTGCTTTGTCAAGCCTTATAGCTGTTCGTACAGCTGTTACGCGGCTTGGCAGAAGCCCTCTATTTTTCTTTATTTTTTATTATTATTTATTTGAACTTTTAGGTTTTACAAGACAAACATATAGGTTCACGTCATAATTAAATTTTGAAATAAAAAATAGACGGATAAAACAAACATTAACATGACACACATTAGCAATGAAATATAAATTAAAAAATAGTACTAATTTTAACATGCAATTCATACAATTGAAAACACAAAACTCCTTATATTGATCCTCAGGAAGGTTATTACTATATAGAAATGATTTCAAGTTGGTCCCTTATTATTATCATATCATTATCATATTTATCATTATCTGTTTCTTTTTATCAAACCCTATTGGATACTTCAAACTACTAATTGCATACTACTTTGAAACACCGAACCTTCCGAAATCCTAACTTGAGCGTTTCACGGTCTCTTCCGGAACGGGGGCGGCCACAGCCTTGCATCCCGGCATTTGCCTGCGACTGAGGGAAGCGTATATAGAAACCTCAGCCAGGATGGACGCTACAGCTTTTGTCAATAAACCGGAAGTGTAATGGTCCAAAGCCAGAAGAACCACATGGTGGAAAATGCGCAACGATCTACCCCTGGGTGGGAAACGTGATTTTTGTTGAAAATGGTCACCCATCCAACTACTAACCACGCTCAGCGTTGCTTAACTTCGATGATCTGACGAGACCCGGTCAAGCGCACTGCACCACACCTCCCACTTATCTGATTATCAGTCTCTATTAGTTTTCACGAGTCTATAACACCTGTTATAACTACTGCCTCAATTATATAGACGCGCTATAATAATGTGTTGATCATAGGGAAGTAGCCATGCTATGAGGTGTCCAGCGGTCTGCATGTCTCCAGCGGTCTGCATGTCTCCAGCGGTCTGCATGTCTCCAGCCATCCGCAAGCTCAGAACACTCTAAGTGTAGCAACTTATTAGGCAATAATTATAAAAATTAGATTTCCTGATTGTCACAATATGATTATGTGATATAATTAATTATCATCTTCGTAATAATTTGCAACAGTGTATTGTAAGTCATTAAGCATTGAGGAGAATATAATTGAAATAATATTCCCAAGATATAGTTTGAAATTTACTGAGAATAGTGAAGTATAATATTTGAATTGTTTAGATAATGTTTGCTAAAGTTAATGGGAAATGTGTAACAAGAAGTAAATTTAGATTTAATTAGTTTTCAGTTTCAATAGAAATTGTACACCGCACTGATGATTAAGATGATAATAATGATATATTATCATGTATATTATTAATAATTAATAAGTAAATTGTTTAAAATATTAAGTTATTAGGTTTCTTGTATATATGAGCTTCCTGTTTCTTTGAAAATTTATACACGAATAAAAATTATAATATAATATAATTAAGATAATTAGATATTTAATTATAAGGCTTTCATATTAATAATTTGCTCCCAATAATTATAAAATGGAATTCAGGAGCTATATGAACCTCCCCGAATTAAAATTTCATATTTTTTTCACTTTAAACGCCACTAAAAGTCTAATTTTCTCCTGTTTTGTACCATTTCCGAGAAAATAAGAGGAAAAGACGAGATTACGTAAAATTAAACATAAAATGTTAGAAATATTGTCACCATTTCAATAAGTTCTAAAAGTTTTTTTAAATCTCTATAATTTTTTACAATTTGAAGGATTTATTATTACTTTTTCGTTTCTTGCTTTAACAATTATATTTATTTAATTTTTAAATTACAAGTATTATTGTTTTTGGAGTATTTATATTTACTACCAAATTATAAAAAATACACGTTTCAATGGGCACCATTTTTTTTATTGCAACACTTGAAAGATTAACCTTATTTAAATTTTTAGTTTCAATATTAAAATTGTGTAACTATAATCATGTTGACCATTCTCTTTTCCTTTTAATATCTTTGTTTTTGTAGTATGTTAATATGTACATATAATTGGTGAAATAAATAAATAAAAAAAAAATAAATGATGATGATTGTTGAATATTACTTACACCATTTTTACATATACTTTTACTAAATTGAATTTTAATATTAATTTGATTATATTAATTATAATGTATGCTTTATACCATAAACTTCCTTTATAATACCTATCTATGGGTTTGGCTTAAAAGATTGTATAAAATATATATAATGTAAGCTTAGTTATTGTCCATATTATATCAATATTGAAACTCTGTAGTAATTTTATTGAAAGCGTATAATGTATACAACCTTTAGTGCAATTTACATTCTCCGTTAATTATTTTCATTAGATAGATTGGACCCCTGAACCCATAAAAGGGATTAAGTGTTTGTAGTTAGGAAAATTACCATTAATCAAAAAACGATGAATAAATAATTATATTATAAATTTAGAATTTGCTATTTTATTTAAACCATAAATTACAAGAGCAAAAATACAGTCAAATTAATTTGATATTCCCTCCGGAAGTAGCCGGAAGTGTGAAGTTTGAAGACCTTTTGTTTGTTATTTAGTTTTGAAACTTAACATAAAGTTTCGCAGTAAAAGTACTGACCTATGTGTGAAATTACATTGCTGAAATATGAATAGAAAGGCGAGAAACCTTACACTTCCGGCTACTTCCGGAGGAAATTTGTGTAAATTTGACTATAGCAATGCAAATTTTACTATACTTAAGAATTATACGAAAACATAATAGCATGTACACACTCACTATATACAGTTTATATTTATAATTTAAGGGTAAGGTAACGCCACCAATGTTAAAAAAAATCCCTCTCACAAAAATTCTGAAAAAAATTTAAAATATTCTCCTCTATACCCCCTATCAGTACCTAAAATATCAGGTATACAAATACGATCTAGTTTTTGAGTTATAAATTTTTAAAGTTGACTACTTTAACATGGAGAAATGAAACTTCCATGTTAAATTGGTCAACTTTAAAAATTCATAACTCAAAAACTAGATCGTATTTGTATACCTGATATTTTAGCTACTGATAGGGGGTGTAGAGGAGAACATTTTAAATTTTTTTCAGAATTTTTGTGAGAGGGATTTTTTTTAACATTGGTGGCGTTACCTTACCCTTAACATTCATCAGTAAACAACAATTCAAAGATAATTTGTTCTTCATCTTCACTGAAATTGGTCGTTTATCTACTTATGATACTCGCTCATTCGCTTTTTTAAAAGCAGTTTGCCAGGTTTCTAACCACGTTTAGCTTAATCACGTTTAACTAGGTGGTTTAATACGTAAAACAGGTATAGTTAAACGTGGTTAAGCTAAACGTGGTTAGAAACCTGGCTCACTCCTTCGTGAATCGCACCCATTATATCACAAGTCAAAAAATTGATGAATATAAAGATGTGAAAAAAAAATAAATAAAAAAATAATAAAAAAAAAAACATTTCAATTGTTTCATTGATAAATTTTTTAGCAAATTTTATATTTTGGTACCATTTTGGTGCAGTTGACTTTTCAAGTTAAGTAGACTGCGTGAAATTAACGCTTATGAACAAAAACGGAGGTTGCCTGTGTTGAAATAAATTTCATCTTTTATTCGCTATTAAGCTCTCTCCTAGTTTAATTCCCTTCTATTTTGTACCATTTTAGAGAAAAAAAAAAGAGGGAAAAAGACGAGATTACGTCTTCTTTCCTCTTCTTGGGCATAAAATGTTAGTAATATTGTCTTCATTTTATCTTCAATTGAGCGAAGAGGAAATAAGATGTATTTTAGAGATAAAAAGATTAGGCTAGTCGCAGATAGAATTGCATGATTTTGCAGTTTATGATAAATAATTAAGAAGCTATGCGATCAGGTATGCGCGCACACACAGCTTTGCATGATATCGTATGGTATGACATCGTAAGTTTCTCATTTAGAGGCGATTCTAAATTTTTATCATACGAAGTCATACGATACCATACTATATGCGATGCGAAGTCTGTCTGCGATCCCCCTTAGGTTAAGACGTATAAAAGATGAGTTGAAGATGAAATTTTTCAACTAAGGAGCGTTCGTGATGTAGAATAGTTTCATTATAAATCCTTTTCACGTTAAAGTTTGCCAAATGTTATATAAATAAACAGCTGATTTTTTTTCCCGAAGTACTTTTAAAGAACTTATCATCATAAAAACATCACAATAAGTCTTTTAAGTCTGAGTGGTTTTATACAAGCTATAAGAAGAAGGTTTTGGTAGTGAAAATTACTGCTAAAAATAATATGTAAATTTTATACTTTGTTTTGTTTTACTGCTTTAGATTTTAAAAATTACAATAGAGAATTTAAATGCAGACAGATTTTACGTTGTATATTTTTCATTCATTGTATAAAATTAGTGAATTAAAGTTTTTAATTCACAAAAAAAAAAAAAATGTTCAATGTAACTTAAAAATAAAATATTTTTTATAAAGAAAATCCAACTCAAAACAAGAATATAAAAATTATTTCATATTTAAAATATAAAATGGACTCGTATTATTAAAATTATTAAATTTAAAAGTATGTTGGGTGTATGCAGCCAACGTTCCTTTATACCAGGTTAAGACACGCGTGAATTTCGTGCGTCATTTGTTGTCATTTTCCAGGACCCATTGTACCGTGAAATTTCAAAAATAGCATTGCATGATGGGCGCATTCAAATTTTTGCGGCACGATGGGTCCTGAAATACTTGAATCTGATTGGCTAAGCCCTTTAACATTGGTCAAATCGGTGGCTTAACCTGTATAAAGGAACGTTGTATGCAGCTACAAAAATTCACGCTACTGTTTTTCCCATCTTAGAATTTTTCATCAAATATCAAGTCCTTTTGTGTGAAGAATTAGTGGTGATAAAAAATTGAAAGTTAACATGGCACGTATAGGGGAAACGTCACAGGGTACCGCTAGAAGAAAATTAGTTATGCTGCTTGCTTCTTCTTTCAATTACGTTCAATGTATTTACAAGTACTGGGCCATCATGACTGAGGTTTCCACGGTCCCCTGATTAAAGTAGGAGGGGTTGCATTTGCTTAGGTTACCTCACTTTGGTTAAGACCGAGAAACTCTATATTAGTGTTTGGAAGATAATTTCAATGTATTTGAACCAATTATTTATATTTTATAAACTGAAACCTGATACGAATTTCAGTATGTTGTGTTTTATGCCACCTCGGGAACTTTATTTAGCTTTTGTGTAGCTTTATTTTATCATCAAAACTAGTATTATTTACGCATGCACACACACTGATAAAAATATTAATGTTTTAATCTATATTAGGCGCTTGCATGTGACGTCAGATCAAGCGTTTCAATGGTCGTCGGCATCATTGTTAATGGGGCTATATACGTATGAGCACAGGGCAAAACATTAAAAAAATTATTTAAAAATATGTAAGGAAAAATTTCAAAATTCCGAGGTGAGCAAAAGTATGTAAATTTAATTTTAAACACTTTATTACCTCAAATTTTTTTTATTTTCATTTTCAATAATTTATAATAAGTTCTTTCAATCTTTTGTCTCCATGCAGAATTCTCTACCACTCCACCGTCATAGCGGCCTGCGCGCGCATGTTTTCTCTTATCTCTTGTAAAGTAGACTGATTGCGTTGCTCATGCAACCGCTTTCAAAAACGGTTATAAAATCAACAAGCAGATCGATTTTCTATCATTACTTGATGTATTGTAACGTTTATATATTCTCAGTACTCTTTTTATATTTTTTTAACTGACATTGACAAATTAATGTAATATTGAAAGTCTATATTGTTAAAATGCTTTTAAAATTTACAGTACAAAAGAATAGATTTATTGTACATTTTAAAACATCCAGGATATAATAAAAGCTAAAATGAAAGATACAAAGTAAATTGTAAAAACTATAAACTTTTCGTAGCAAGAAAAATCGTCTACCAAGTTTACGTATTATTTATTATTATTTTTTTTATTATTTCTTATTAAATTTACTGTACTAATACTGAAGTAATTTTTTAGATTATTTATTTTTATGTCTGTTGAGAATATAATGTCAAGTGACGAGATTTATAGCTCTATAAATTTAACAAGCAAAATAATTAATTATAATAACTACGTACAGGTGCCAGTCACCGTAAAACATGGATCAGCTGTGAAAAAATTATTCATAAATTTTATTTTATATAAATATAGAATAATTTATTCATATTATAATATATGATTGTATTGTTTGAAAAAAAAAAACTTTTAATTTATGATAGTCAATGAGTATGAAAGGATAAACATAATTTTTCATTCTAAAAAAAATAAAAACTAAAATAATTGAAAAACAAATTTGGTACTTGATTTTCGTGCAATTTTTTTAAAATAAACTCTAAGCTTAAATTGGTGCTGTTTTTTGTGAATAATGGACGCGATTTACGTAGCAGTTAGCCAGGTTTCTAACCACGTTTAGCTTAACCTTTAACTACTTAGTTTTACACAAAAAACAGGCATAGTTAAACGTAGTTAAGCTAAATGTGGTTAGAAACCTGGCTAACTGCTTCGTGAATGGCACTCTATACCACTTAAAAGTTTTTTTTTTTTTTTTTTTTAATTCAACCGTCAGAATTAAAAATGAGAAAACAAGATTTGTCCATTTGAACAGTATTTTTTAAATCCCCTTAAAAATATTGTTTTAAATTCAAAGTTGCTTATACATGCACTTTAACAGTTTCAGTTTGTATTTTTTTTTTATCAAAATGCACAATACATATTACATATTTTTTTTACAAGTTGGGTATGATACAAAGCATTAAAATACTATCAAAAATTAGAATTTAAAATATGTTTTATTTAAATTCGCATGGTACAAAAATACATTATATTAAAAATAGTTCATAGTCTTATATGCAACTTGCATGAGCTTAGGCAACATGTACTGCATGAAAGCGACGAGGGTTGCATATGTAGTTGGGGTAACATGGTGTTTTCAGTGAGGTCAAATCAAAACCCCTGGCCGAATAATAATAGTAGGTTGAGCGTGGCGCATTGCATTGACCGGTTCTCGTTAGATCACCGAAGCCAAGCTACGTCGAGCATGGTTAGTACTTGGATGGGTGACCGATTCAAGTAAAAAAAAAATACGATGCTCTCTCCCTGGGGTAAACTCGTCTCGCTTTCCACCCAGTTTCTACCCAGTGCAGTGATGCATTTGTGTGTGGTTCCCTAGGCTTTGGACATAACTCTGATCCATTGATAAAAAGTAGAGATGTCCGTCCTGACTGAGGTTTTCCATGGTTTCCTCAGTCTCATCTCAGCCGAATACTGGAACATATAACATGTCATGGCCACCATCCTTTTCCTACCCATTACCCCGCCGAGAGCTGTAAAATCTTAGGGTGTATCCCTGTAAAAATAATAATATTAATAATTTACAACCTTTATGATTTTTTTTTTATTACACATTAATTTGGGTGTAGATCGAGGAACTCAAGTTATGTAGTGTCAATTTTTTCGAACCCTCCAATACCATTCCCTCCTAATCAAGAGGAAAGATGCTGTGACGTCATAGTCATGCAACGTCGTTTCCTTTTTCATATTTCCTATATTTATATGACTATGACGACAAAGCATTTTTCAGCATGAGTTAAAGGCATACAGGCCTCAAATCACTAATTAGACAGTCACCAAGTGGGTTTAGAGTATATAATCAACATTAGCATCATTTTTTTCCACGCGTGATGCATCCGTGCGAAGTCGCAGTTCAAAGTAAGAAATTTAGTCCTTGATGACGTCACGAAGTCCTTGATGACGTCACAACTCAATGCTAATCGGTGCTAGCTGTGAGTTGTGACGTCAGCAAGGACTTTCTTTACAGCGCGACTTCGCACAGACGCACCGCGCGCAGGTAAAAATAATACGAATGTTGATTATAAACTTGAGCAACACTTAATGTCTGTCTAATTTGTAATTTGAGGCCTGTATACCTTTAAGGGATTTAAAAATATCTAAAATAATATTGACAATACCCTACGTTCGCCATCCAAACGTGCAATTAAAAATTTTGGTTGTCAATTATAATGATGGAAAAATATCTGTATATTGATATTCAGCAATACGATTTTCCAGTTTTTTACGTATAAAAACTAAAAATAATTAATATTAATAATGTTTCATTTTTTTCCATTTGATATTAATTAAATTTCAGTTTTTTTTTAATACAAAATGACAATTCCTCTCATAAATTTTTTCTAACAAAGGAAATTATAATAATAAAACTTACAGACAAACATGACATAATATTTTCACTACATCACGAAGTGATTCTGTATAGAATGAACATTAATCTATCATAGAAAATATTGTCAGTATACTTTTTCAACATTTTATTATATTTTTACCATGATGAAATAATGTATTTAAAAACAATTTACACAATTTCAAAGCAAATATGACAGCACTTCATCAATGTCAATCACTCCTTGACTACAAATATTGATTGTTCATTAAATTAGCTGATTTCTGTTGACCTCTGTTTGTCTGAATTCAAGTACATGTCAGATATTACAATCGTACTTCTCATATCAATTTAATATTGAAAAAAACATGCAGTGGAATCCATTATGAATATTATTAATATATTATGCATATAATTATAATATTAAAAATATAATAATAATATACATTATTACATCTTGTCACTTGCTGCAAAATTGATGAAATTGACGTTTCCCGCTACGAGTTTTTGAAAGTCTTGAGCCCCGTCCAGAATTGTTCTGGAATTTGAACGGAAAATCTCTCGAACAATAAAAAAATTCAAAATTTTTAATTACTAGAATTAGTCAAGTGATCGGAAATTATTTCCGATTTCGACATAAACGGTGCTTTGAGGTTCGTACCAATTAGGTTAACACATCCTTTACACGTCTAAACCTAATCTTTTTACCACTAAAAGACATTTTATTTCTTCCTCACTCAACATGAGGATGAAATAAAGACAATATTTCTAAAATTTTATGCTCATCAAGAAAAAAAAAATACATAGATTCTCGTTTTTTTCCATCTTTTTGCAAAATTGAGGAAACTAGACGGGAGAAGAGTTAACAAAAAGGGCAAAAAAAATGCTGGAAATACGAAGTGTGTCACTTCATTTAAAAAAATTGTACCTGCTTATTATTACTACATGAAATATAATATTACATAATATTTTATAATAATTTTACTCTTACTGATGGCGTGTTTCTTTCGGTACGTTGATTTCATATACTTCATTAAAAAAAATCACAAAGAATTCTCAACAAATCAAGAAGTATTATTATATTATTTAATGCAGCAGCCAGTAGCGTATCCAGGATTTGCTCAAGGGGGGTGGGGGGTTATAAGGATTAAGATTGAATATATTTCACTGGGGGGGTTGGGGAGAGTATTATATTAATAATGTACTATATACTTGCAATTAGTAATTACGTATACTCAAAATTGGTTTCATTGATATATATTACTTACGATACTGAAATGAAAGCTTTATAAATACTATAAATAGAGTCTAAATTGAATTATTATTGAGTAATTATCGACTAATAATTTAATTAGAAATACAATATATAAGTTTGGAAATAAATTAAATTTCTTTCAATCAAAGTCTTTCATATGAATCAAGTTAAGCAGAAGTACACTTTCTTGACATTTTACTTACTTCTTAAAAAGCATGGTAACGTATTTTTTGCTGCAGATCTGATTCTATCAGAACCTACATTTGAATGAAACTTTAATACAATAAAATTGCACTCCAATCAAAATCAAGTAAACTGTATAAAACATCACGTTCAAAAGCTTCTCTAATTGACTTCTCAGAAAGAGCCAACAAGCTGCACGTCTGTTAAGGTAGAGAATTGAAAGAAACTGTTTCCTTTTATAGGATTATACAATAAGTGGCGAAATTAAATTAAAAGTATTGAAAGTAAGAAAGGGGAAAAAGTGATTATTTTTTAGTTATTTTATCAAATTTTACTCTTACTTTTTATTTTAACAAGTGTAAAACATATCAAGATTATGAATTTTTAAATCTTTTTAAACCAAACGCTATTGGGTACTTCTCAGTAGTTACTAATTACATCCTAACTTTGAAACCTCAAACCTTCCGAAATTGGAGTGTTTCGCAGGCTTCTCCGGAACGGGTGCGGCCACGGCCTTGAAATCTATCCCAGCATTTGCATGTGACTGAGGGAAACGTGGAAACCTCAGCTAGACTGGACGCTACAACTTTTGTCAATGAACCGGAAATGCAATAGTTCAAAGCCAGGGGAACCACATAGTGAAAAAGCGCAACGATTTAACCCTTGGGTGGGATTTTTTTTTTTTTTTTGAAATGGTCACCCATCCAAATACTAACCATGCTCGTAGGTGTTTAACTTCGATGATTTGATGAGACCCGGTCAAACGCACTGCGCCTTACTTTCCACACTTTTTTTAATTCACTATTTAATAATTTAAGGAGAAGTCATGTTATACTTACATTATACACTTCTCTACTTAGAAAAATTCCTTCGCTATAATAAAAGATGACGTATATAGATATTGTGCATATGGAGTTAACATTTTTTTTTTTTTTTTTTTTTTTTTGCGAGTAGAAGACTTTACCTGAAATATATAATTAACTTTACTGAACTTTCATATGAACGTGCCTTCATACGAAAGCAATGACTCATCATGAAGCCTACTATAATCAAGCTAATGGTTCGCGAGGTCAACGTTGCGGGGTGGCGCCTCCACATATGGGGGCGCCATCACAACAGTGGGTGGCGCCACCACACTTTCACCCCCCTGGCACGCAACACATTAATTACCGTCAAATAATCAACTGTTTTCTTTTTTTGTTACCTTTTATCCTATTATACTTTTAATAATATAACTGCTCTATATATTAGTATTATGCAGATAAATAAATCATTAATATTTTCTTCATAAAATATTTGTGGCACAGAAAGAAAACAAAATAATGACATTTTTATATATAAAATTAATATAATCTATTTACTCTAATTTTTATAGAGAAATTCCTTAAAATTATTGTGATTTATTTGAATGTTTTTAATAAATTGTAGAATTATTTTAGTAGATATAATTCCATTGCTTCTTTTTTTTATATACAGTATATATTTATAATTATTTTCGATGATAAATTATGTTGGATTCAGTATCCATGGTATTTCAGATATACTTATCTATTATCTAAAAATTATTTATATGGATTGATTTCCTTATTACCTTACAAATAATACGATTAAGACAAAATCTCCCCAAAATTTATTTCCCTTTCCGGACCCATACGTTTATTTCAAATTTCCGTTCAGAACTTACAATTAGAACTTCCTCAAGAACTGTCTAACAGAAATAGTCACAAATATAAATGTAATGCTGTGAACTTGTATGAATTTTTTAATGGTTATTGAGTCAAAATACAGAAAAAGGGAAAATATACGTAATTCTTGAAAGGATGTTATACTACAAATATACGCAGATTTTTTTTTTCTAGCTGATATTGTACATTTCCAATTTTATTGAAACCCATGCAATAATATTAGATGGTAGCGAGTGCGATTGTGTATTTGATAAATGTTCTATGGCATATGAAATTACATAATTATAATTACAATGGAAAAATTGTGTTAATACAAAAAATAATAATATAAAATAAAAACAATTAATTATAAATAACTATAATCGCAGTGTTAAAATGTATGAATTTGAATTGATAGATTTTGGCCTTAAAACATCAAATTTAAAAACGGTTATTAATGTTATTATGTTATTATCCTATGAAAATTGGATATTTATTAACTTAAATTTAAATATTTAGACTCTACATTGCTGAAAATAATTTTTAGAAATGTCTCACATATGATAACATGATTTTGCAGCGAATAATAAAAATGAAGAACCTATGCGATCAAAGGTATACGCACACACAGCTTCGTATCGCATCGCATGACATCGTACTTAAGTTTCTCATTTAGAACCGGTTCTACATTTTTATCATACGATATCATACGATGCAATACGAAGGTAGTGGGCGACCTCTCTTTATGCTGCCTGGAAATAAAATATACTTTTAAAGTAAACAAATATATTAGAAAATGGATTTTATGTTTGCGTATTAAAAGAACTAGGCCCTTGGAAAATAATATATGTCCTACTAAGGTTAATATATTTAACTTGGTTTTTGTCGAAAACACTCGGGTGTCCTTTGGATCGACCAATGAGATTCTTCCTTACAAACAACACACCAATGATGTTACAAAAACACGACGGAAACCAAATTAAATGTGAACCAGAGTACACAGAGTTGCACTTCTTAGTAAGTGCAACTCTGTGCCAGAGTATAACCTATAAAGGTTCATACAGTATATTTAATAACAACAAAATGGGTCATATATTTAAAAAAAATGTGTACAATGTGTACATCGTCTATATTGTGCAAAAAACACTTAACTTAATGTTTTAAACTTAACTCAAACAGATATAGAGGAGATAAGACTAAAATTAACATATTAACTTTTAAAAGGTTTATAGATTATCGATAAACCTAAAACCTTGACCATCACGTTAATCGTTTCCTTTTTTTTTTTTTTTTTTTTTTTTTTTTTTTTTTTTTTGCAGCTGCATGTTTGAGAAAAAAAGTTGTACAAAGTTAAAACCTGTACATAAAAAAACGTAATTGTATATAGAAGGTTCAGCTTTAAGAGTGCGTATACAGTGACCGTTAGACAAACTTGATGTGAAACCCTTAGTGGGCAATCAAAGGCTTAATACATCGTGTAGCAAATTACAAATTGTAAAGAGCTAGTTGCTATTAATTTCATGTAGGTGTATACTATAAACTAAATTGGTTTCCTGTCAAAATGTCAAGCTGAAATATTAGCAATCAAGCTAAAAGTAAAATCAACAAACGTGTCTCGCAAAGACAAAATACTTTCACGTCAATATATTATTAATACCTCTTGAATGTTTTAACACTCTAGAATTACCAAGGTACTTTTCTGTCACACGCTTTACCAAGAGGGAGGAGGGGGGGGGGGGGTCGAAATGACCCGCTATTTAAATAAATAAACAAAAGTTAAAGTTTTTTCCTCGCTATTTTTTTTTTTGCGGAAATACATTGATGAGTGGCTAACAGGTTTAACAATTTTTTTTAGAATTTTTGAGGCAATTTACACTTTTTTCCCACTTTAAAAAAGTTATGGGTCGTATCAACCCCCCTCCCCCCACCCTTCTCCTGGTAATGCTAGGGTTAGTATTTTATATTGATATAATTAATAGCAATTTTAATATATTAATTATAAATCATTTTAAAAAAAAGCGAGTCATTATAACAAGTTATTTTTATAATAATAATATTAAAGATTTTTTTTCTGACGGAGCTTCAAGTTAAATACCTTTAAGTTATTTTTAGCTCATTAATTGGATTATGTTCTTATTTTTAGTAATAAACTTTTATTGCCTCTTATAAAAATATTTTTACTGTGCCTAATAATGTACAATGAAAATCCTTTTCTTTTTTTTATCAACTCTGTATTTTCTGATCTATACTGCATATATATTTAAAAAGAGGCTGAACTTAATTCACGAAAACATAAAACTGTTTACATGATTTCCATATTTCTCACCTCTAATTAATATGATCTGCTTAAATTATAATGATTAAGCCGCATATATTAAGATCTATGTCTTTCGAATATTCTACAACAAAATTATTAAGTTGACTGAAAACAAACAGCTGGTAGAATTGACGATTTAAAATTACCGTTGAAATGACTTAAGACAGCAAGAATGTGAACTTAAGTATAAGGTGTACTTAAATATGGGTCACTACATCTATACGGGAACTTAAGTACACCCTATACTTAAGTTGCTATACTTACTGTTAGTATAGATGAAGCATATATTTATATTCTTGAGTGCAACTCCCACTCAATATGCTGTATTCTGTAATGCCCAATTTGTTGAAGCGGATTGCGTCTTAAAATAGAATTTAATTACATTTTAAGGTATAAACTTTTATTAAAGCTCTAGACGATCACGAATATTTCAAGAAAAACGTGAGAATTTTAACAGATATTTTTTAATGAATACTCAATTTTAAAACCTAAATATGTAATAAAAAATATTATCACTCTATAAAAATTTAAATTAATTTTTATGGCCTTCTCTTTATTATTAGATAAAATCTTACTTTTGTCACTCAATAAAATTTAAAACAATTTTTTTTATAAGCAAAAGTTTATTTAAAGTTAATATTCACACCAGATGATCACGTAATAAAAATTATCAATTTTTCGTGCATAATAAAGATGGGTACTGAATGTTTTTATATATTCTGCTCATGAATATAATACTTAAGGGCATTGGGTGTAGCACCGGCAGTTGGCAACACTGACGTATCTTCACCATGTTAATTTTTTATCCTTGCTCCTTGGAGTAATTTTTATGCTAGAGCTAAGCTGATTGCTGTAGTATCAAGATAATTAGTAGCCCAAGTGCACAATTTGGCTAAATAAAGCCTGATTTAAAGAAAAGTGTTTTTTAGTAATTTTTTAAATTTACATGCATTTTTCTAAAATATAAAAAAAATATTTTTCTTTAAATCAGGCTTTATTTAGCTAAATTGTGCACTTGAACTACTAATTATCTTGATACTACAGCAATCAGCTTAGCTCTAGCATAAAAATTACTCCGAGGAGCAAGGATAAAAAATTAACGTGGTGAAGATACGTCAGTGTTGCCAACTACCGGTGCTACACCCAATGCTCTTAACGATTGACCTCCGTTACTACGCGAGTCAAAGGAAATTTCTGTCAGACGGAAACGAATAAAATAAATTTTAAAATTTCGAGAATGCTCTAAAACTTAATCGCTTATGGTTCGAGCAGAT
>OX463781.1:37793449-37840949 GCA_949825025.1 Siphlonurus alternatus
ATTTTCGCGGTCATGAGCAGCCATCTTGACCAATGAGTCAAAACAACAAAAATATATTCACCGCTCATATTAAATGTTTTTCAATAAATTCAAGGATGGTGAATGAATAAAATACACAAGAAAGTGTTTTAAGTTATTAATTTTATTAAATAAATATTTTTTATTGTACTTATCATTGCTCTCCTAATATTGCTTCTTATTGTCACTCATATGTATTGCGTATAAAAAACAGATGGCGGCGTATAAAAAAAAGATGGCGGAACTTCCGGTGACAATAATCGTTAACCTATTAAGAAGTAAGGTTTTCCATTTCCGTTAATGGACAACCTACATGAAAATTAAATTTGTTATTGCAAAAATAAATAGAGGGCACCAAATTATGCTACTCTGAATTTTTTTTTAGATTTTTTTTTAGACCCGGAACTATTTTTAAATAATTATTGAAAGTTCTGTAATTTAAGTTAGCACCCTTGAATCGTTAATATAAAAGATAGGACCGAGACGCCTATTGACGTCTCCAGGGGGCGTGGCCACACTTTCAATAATTATTTAAAAATAGTTTTGGGTTTCAAAAAAATATGAAAAAATTCAGAGTAGTTTAATTTGGTACCCTCTATTCATTTCTGCAATAAAAAAATTTCATACAATGTATGTTGTCCATTCCAGAGTGTTCAAACCCTCTGATATTTAAGTACTGTACTACATTAAATGAATATGTTAATGAACCGCTATAATTATTTTCCAACATGGTTATGGATACTTCTTTTTTAATGTCAAATGTGGATTTTATTGTAAAAAAACTGAATTCCGCCAATTTTGTATTATACTCAATAAGAGCTAGACTTTGTATCACATGTGTCCCTTATATCAATATATATTTTAATTATGCTTATGTGTACTCCTATTTAGCCTGTGGGTTAATTTTTTATGGTTCATCTTGTAAATTACTTGATAAACTATTTATTTTACAAAAAAGAGCTTTGAGAACTATGTTAAGATTTAAAAAGAGAGATTCCTGTGTCTCTCATTTTAAAGTAAATAAAATTCTTACACTATCAAGTATGTACATTATGGCTTGCGCAATGCTCAAAAGAAAACATTCAGAATTATTCCCAATAAATAACTTGCTTCATGATCATAATACCAGAAATATAGATAATTTTCTTATGGGCAAACATTACTCTGTTTTTGCTGATAAGAATCCATATCATCAATGTGCTATAAAATATATGATTTTCTTCCTAGCTGTTTAAAAAATATTGTCAGTAAATTGCTTTTTAAATCTAAATTAAAGCAATTAATTGTTAATAGTATATGTAAATGAATTATACTCTATAAAAAAGTTTTTTGCAAAGAAATTTCCGGAAAATTGTCTCCAATATCTAACTTAATTATGTAAAATGAATGTATGACGATATATTTTTTTATTGATCTCATTTTTGTTACGGTTTTGTGGTTGTATGTTTTAGTGCAGGTATATTATTTTATTAGACGTGATATATGTTAATTGTCCTGTACAACCAAATTTGTTCGAAATAAATTATTACTTTCATTATTATCATTAATAAATAAATATGTAGCAATATTAAATTCAATTTAAAAACAGTTGGTCCTACACAAGCAAGTTTCTGATACTCTAGTAGAAAAATTACGTCTTCAACTCATCCTTCACACGTCTAAACCTAATCTTTTTGCCTCTAAAACACATCTTATTTCCTCTTCGCTCAATGTGAGGATGAAATGAAGACAACATTTCTAACCTTTTGTGCTTAAGAAGAGGGAAAAAGACGTAATCTTATATTTTTTTCACTAAAATGGTGCAAAATAAGATGAAGTTAGGCGAAAGAAGAGCTCAATAGTGAAGAAAATATGAAATTTATTTCAACTTTGGTTATTTCACCGCGGTACGAACTCATAGTTTTTTTATATAAAATTTATTATCATGCACACGTCAAGAAGCTGTCATATGTAACACATTTTGTTATTCCCATGTGACAATCAGAAAGCTGTGAAATCCACACACGTTTGAAGTGTGGTTGACAGGCCACATGATTTCTGTCATCACCTTCATCTCTCAATCCGATCAGGTATTTCACCCATCTCACTTACGTACAGATTTGTCACATTCTGACGTAGAGAGAGGTCAGAATATCGAGCAGGTTATAATAATATTTTTATTGTAATATTTTCAAGCTAGCATATTTTTATAACCAAACTAAAAAAATACATAAAAAAAATCTGTATTAAGGCGGAACCACATAGCAACAACGGCGATACGATCGATTTTGATGTAAAAGCTGTGAAATCCTATGAGGCAAGTCAGGTTGCGGCGGCTAATATTACGATAATTAACGATGTTCTTTTGTCAATCACCAAATATGGCTGCTAATGGATGTTTCAGCAAGTGCTTATTATTTGCTTCGTATATTGCATATAATTAAAATCGCTAAGGGAATTCGCCTTTACATGATACAATTTTAATTACAATTTTTCCTTTAAATAAGAAAATTTTATCCCCAAATAAATGGAGTTGAATTTTCTTGTAAATTGTATGCAATAATTAGAAAAATTTTATCATGTAATACAGTAACTACATTCAAATATTTAATCTCAGAAATCAACATTAAATGTTAAGTGACGTGATCCGTGTTGTACTTGTGCAACCAGTGGTTTAATAAATTAATTGAATTTCGTATCAGATACCACTGGAGTCAAATGCTTGGTTATTTTTACAGCATTGAATGACAGATACATTAAAGAATACAGAACTCCATTTTAATATATTTATTATAACATGACCTCCTGTAATGTTAAAATATATTTAATAATACTTAACAATACTGATTGATGTTAGCAGAGTTAATTATGAAATACCAAGCAGTGTAGGCACATTGGTTACGCGCCCGCCGTTTCGCATGAGGAAGGTTGCGGGCTCGAATCTCGGTCTAGGGTGAGATACTTTTTACCACCTTTTCGAAGTTTGGACAAGTGCCCCACATTTGGGAGGTGCATCTTAGGATGTGCCGGGCTTCCTGCTACAGGTTTCCACGGTTTCCTGTAGCTAATATGCTGAATGGCGGGAAGTTTGAATTAGTCGCTTGTATTCGGACGAGTTTGTTATAGCAATACTGTTGTTAAGTTTGAATGCTTACGTCAATAGCATGCAGAATACGCTGTAGTAAGCTAATATTGTAAATAAAATAAAATTTAAGAGTTTGGTTTGACGACGTAATAAACACATATATACTGATGACCTATCTCCCTTCAATAAATTAAAAGTAGGTCACTTTAAACTTAATAAAGAGAAATTTAATTGAAGTTGATTGAAAAGATATACGGAAAAATATAGAGCGAAAATGGACAACCTACATGAAATTTTTTTATTGCAGAAATTAATTAAATAAAATGGTACCAAATTATGCTACTCTGAATGTTTTCAGATTTTTTTTTAAACACAAAACTATTTTTAAATAATTTTTGAAAGTGCGGCCACGCCTATTGGAGACGTCAATAAGCGTCTTGGTCTTAACCTTTTTTTTAAGAATTCAGGGGTGCCAACTTAACTTACAGAACATTCAATAATCATTTTAAAAATAGTTCCGAGTCACAAAACAAATCTGAAAAAAATTAGAGTAGCATAATTTGGTTCCCTCTATTAATTTCTGCAATAAAATTTTCATTTAGGTTGTCCATTCTCAATGAGCCAAATGGACAACATACATGAAAAAAATTATTGCAGAAATGAATAGAGGGTACCAAATTATGCTACTCTGAATTTTTTCAGATTTTTTTAAACCCAGAACTATTTTTAAATAATCATTGAAAGTGTGGTCATGTCCCCTGGAGGCGTCAATAGGCGTCCAGTCTCTATCCTATATATTAAGAATTCAGGGGTGCCAACTGAAATCACAGGACTTTCAATAATGGACAACATACATGAAAAAATTTTATTGCAGAAATGAATAGAGGGTACCAAATTATGATACTCTGAATTTTTTCAGATTTTTTTGAGACCCGGAACTATTTTTAAATAATTATTGAAAGTCCTGTGATTTCAGTTGGCACCCCTGCAGCCTTAATAAAAAGGATAGAGACTGGACGCCTATTGATGCCTCCAGGGGGCGTGGCCACACTTTCAATAATTATTTAAAAATAGTTCTGGGTCTCAAAAAATCAGAAAGAATTCAGAGTAGCATAATTTGGTACCCTCTATTCATTTCTGCTATAAAAAATTTTCATGTATGTTGTCCATTATTTAAAAATAGTTCCGGGTCTCAAAAAAATCTTAAAAAACTCAGAGTAGCATAATTTGGTACCCTGTATTCATTTCTGCAATAATTTTTTTTTATGTATGTTGTCCATTCTTCACACTTTACACCTAGCTTATTTTTCATTTTATAGAGGTTAATCATGGATCGTAATCAAGATTCATTATAATTATGTGAATTACTGACTACCTTTCTTTACTAACTAGTAACGGTATAGTTGATATTACACTACATAAAACAGACTGTAATGATACAATATCTGTTCCATCTGCTAATGGCACCCTTGTTGGTGACGCTGCAGCCTTTTTACCATAGGTTTAAAAATAATTATGTAAAAAAATATAATAATCTGAAGTCTTCAAAAGTTTGCTAATTTAAAATTTCACTCGCCTTTTTTTTTATTTTCATGCATGCAGACAAAATTTCAAAAAGATTATAAACGAAAAAAAAAGAAAAAGAGAAGGGTGAAATTTTTAGTTTTCATTTTATAATTAAAGAATATTTTTAAACTTTTGCCTGCCTTCAGAATTGTATGCTAAGCCACCGTCATGGCAGTCTGTTTGCACTTCTCCTCTGTTTAATAGGATGAGTGTGCTGTCCATGCAAGCCTCCTATTTATTTACTAAAATAAAAAGTAATTATTACAGGGTAAAGGCGGATCCAAATGGCGACAACGGCGACGCGACGCGATTTTGTCACACAAGCTGTGAAATCCTATGCGGCGAGCGAAATCGCGTTAATTGCGATGCTCTTTTTTTTTTTAATCGCTAAATATGACCGTCAATGGATGTCACAGCAATTGCGCATTATTCGTGTCGCGTCGCATGATAGAAATCGCCGTGTGAATCTGCCTTATCATATATTGTAATATTTTCATTTTGGAAGTAAGTTTTGCAAATACTTCTAAGAAGTTCTAAGTTTTTGTATTAAATTGTTAGCAAGATGACCATGTACGTCATCTCTGGACAGCACGAACTACACTCCTGCCTCACTTGCTATATAGAGGGTGAAATTAATTATATGTTTATTTAAATCATAACTGTGAAAATTGTTTTATGTTATAGGCTAAATTAAATATGTACTTTATCATGTATCCAAACTTATGTAAATACTGTTTTATACTGTATTAATTGGATTAAATAGACAAAACAAAATAAACAAAGGGTCATTGTTTGTTTATTACTTCCGTTATTGACTGTAGAAACTGTGACAAATTAATTTTTCTCAGTGTAAAATCAGGAGCTTTAATATTTGACACTTTGGTATGAAAGATTTTTCCTGGGGTCATGTAAATATAAAAGAAAAAATAATAATAATACAAAGTCCCTTGTAAAACATAAAACAAAGCAAAAAGGTCTGTTATGAGTTTTCTGGTTCAATAATTTTTGCAATATGTTTTCATGTACCATAGTTTTTTTTTTTTTTTTTGCATCTTTAGGCTACATATATAACAAAGTGTATAACATAGAAACATAATCCACCCTCATGGCAATATGAAAAAAAAAGAAAAAAGAATATAGAAGGAATGCATGCAGATTGAATTTGTCATAGAGTGCACCGCTTTCTATCCAGCTGTATATATTGAATATTGCTGTATTATATAGGTAGAAACATCATCTATTGTATTAATTTTATTTTTTTAGTATTAAAATATACTTTGAAGTGTAATTTTTTCTTACATGAATGAATTTTATGGATATGTCATTATGATTGTATTTTTTTAAGTGAAAAAAGAAAAATTGAAAATAATGTACCTTACCAAGCATGCAATTATAGGCTTTATTAACATCTTGCATAAGGTACATAATTAAAACAAAAATTCATGGCATTTACGAAAATTATATTATAATGCGATGAATTTTATTATTTAAATTTGTATAATTTTAGTAAAAAACCTTTGCGTGTATATATTGAAAGAATAATTATCTGTAGAATTCACTGAAGTCTTATAGTAACAGTGATGTTCATGAACATTGTAATGTGTATGAATATTAAAACATACTACATAAGCATAAAATGAGGATTACATCGCATACCGGCAAAAAAGAAAGTCCATTTGAACAATTGAATCTTACTATTCTTAACGATTGACCTCAGTTACTACGCGAGTCAAAGGAAATTCATGTCAGACGGAATCAAATGAAGCAAATTTTAAAAAATCGATAATGTTCTAAAACTTAATCGCTTATGGTTTGAGCAAATTCAGTCTTGCAATTTTCTTACAAAAGCTCCATTTCCAGTTTTCGTTCATAAGGCCAATGTTAAACTTCTACCTCAGTTTTCACAAAACTGATAAGACAGATTCGCTTCAAAATTTAATTGCCACCTATTGATGGTGAGTTTTAAGTCCCCTGCAAAAGTTTTGTTGCATTTAGGCGCTATGATTGTGAGATCAACCTACTGAGATTCATCCTTAATCGCTTATGGTTTGACCAAATTCAATCTGACAGTTTTCTCACAATAGCTCCATCTAATAGCTATTTCCGTCCATAAGACCAATGTTTGACTTCTCAGTTTTCTCAAATCTAAACAGATAAATCCACTGCAAAATTTGCATGCCACCTATATTGATGGCGAGTTGTAACTTCTCTGCAAGTCTTGTTCAATTCAAGGGGGCCGATTATCATTCCGAGATCTCAATCAAGATTATCAAGATTAGTTAAGATTATACTAATTTTTATAATAATTATAGTTTACTGTTAATTTTTAAGAAAAGTGTATTTTGTCTCTATGTTGTATTATTTACAGCAACAAGAGAAATAAATAAAGAAATCCTTAAAATTTATGATTTCATTAGTTTTACTTCCTTTCTTTTCGTGATATTTTGAATTGAACCCCCCAGTTTCGATTGTCAACTTAAATTGACTATCATCCATGTATTGTTTAATTTTTAGTATTTGAAAGCTCTTTAAATTAAATTAACTGTATTTTATAAATGTAATGTGTATCTTTTATTTCCTCCATTTTCTGTGTTTTCTTTTTTTTAATTTATAACAGAGCATATAATGTATTATATATAAAATAAACCCTCCTCCTTGCTAAAATTGAAGACTAGATAAAAAATAATTACATAAAACGTTGTGTTTCTCCACAGTAAGTAACACTTGGCAGGAACAACTTTCCGCAAAGTTAGAGACAAAATTTATTCGCACAAGATGTTGGTTGCGGTCTTCTCTCATGATGAGAGAATTGTGAACCGCATATCGTATCGTGTTGAAGTAGTTGTTCTTCGTGTAATTTCGTGAAAGTTCGGATCAATAAGGATGTGTATCAAACTACAGTTCGCATCGTATTAATACAGTCGCTCTTCGTGTAATTTCGTGAAAGTTCGGATGAATGTGAAGGATGTTGAAAATTTCAAACAATGACAACAACCTCAAACATCTGAAACAAGAAAAAGTTGTAACTTATTCTACAATAAACTGTACATGTTTCTTTATTTAAAAAATGTATGTTTATAAACGGTGAAACTTGTAGAAGTTTTAGATGAAGTGAGGTTTATACTCCAAAAATTTAATGACAGAATGTCAAAGGGAGAAGCAGATGGCAATTTTCAAAAATAAAAAATAAATAAATAAATATAAATAAATATTCATCCTTAGTTGAAAAATTACGTCTTCAACTCATCCTTTACACGTCTAAACCTAATCTTTATACCTATAAAACACATCCTATTTCTTCTTCACTCAAAGTGACTAAGAAATTAAGACAATATTAAATTTCCAACATTTTACGCTCAAGAAGAGGGTAATTTCATCTTTTTACCTCTTTTTCCCTCTAAAATGGTGCAAAATAGGAGGAAATTAGACGAAGAGAGAGTGGATAAAAGATGAAATTTATTTCAACTTGGTTTTATTTTTGTTAGTATTATATATCATCCCTATAATATTTCACAATATATAATGAACTATCTGCTCCATCGATCTTGTGCAAGTATGAGCTTTTGCTAATGTAAAGGTATGATAATTACATGTGTTATTTTTGTGTACTGTGATTGTTTATTTATTTATTTATTTATTTATTTATTTATTTATTTATTTATTTATTTATTTATTTATTTATTTATTTATTTATTCATTCATTCATTCATTCATTCATTCATTCATTCATTCATTCATTCATTCATTCATTCATTCATTCATTCATTCATTCATTCATTCATTCATTCATTCATTCATTCATTCATTCATTCATTCATTCATTCATTCATTCATTCATTCATTCATTCATTCATTCATTCATTCATTCATTCATTCATTCATTCATTCATTCATTCATTCATTCATTCATTCATTCATTCATTCATTCATTCATTCATTCATTCATTCATTCATTCATTCATTCATTCATTCATTCATTCATTCATTCATTCATTCATTATTTATTTATTTATTTATTTATTTATTTATTTATTTATTTATTTATTTATTTATTTATTTATTTATTTATTGACATGGTACCAAGTTCATCTATATAAATTGCAGTATAGCCTAAGCGATTGAATAAAAAATTTGAATTCAAATGAAGCCCATGCAATTTTTCTTACAAGAAAATTTCATCCCAATAAAAACAAATTATTTATTTATTTAATGTAGTTAATATTTTTCTTGAAAGGAAAAGCTTATGCACAATTGTTTCGTGTAATACTGTCTTAAGACTCTTAAGTGCAACAATTTGCAGCTCTATAATTTGCGCTCACTTGATATAAAAGTTAGTTCATTATTGCGGACGAGGAATGATATAATGTAAGTGACATTTTTAACCTTGAAACTATTGATTTTGTGTTTTATCCAAGCTTTAAATGCACATTTTGTACATGCGTTCAAGGTTGACTTTATACAGGTTAAATTTCTTACTTCTTATAGCTTATCACAGCATAAGCATTATCAATCTTTTAACGTACCCGCTTGATTGGTGAGTGGGCGGGCGCATCGGTTTTTAGAAAACTGTGAGAACTGTGTAGAGAGAATTTAAATTTATTTGTACCAACAAAAAATCATTGTTGTTATATTTCTCTTGCAATTGACTGTACAGACATATAAATTAAGGTCATTCATTGTACAAAATACATCGTTATAACTAAAATTATAATTAATTTAGTTTCTTGCATTTATAAGTTCAATTTGCTTTGCAAACACAGCATTACAGTACAGAATGTAATTGAATAAATGTATTTTGTAATAGCATGGGCATTCAGCTCGGGTTAAATTTGCATTAAAACCATAAAATAGTTTGAAACTTTCTGTATATAATTTATCAATTAGACCAACGTAACTTTAGTACTAAAACGTAAAATTTATTTTTTAAAAAAGTTTATATGAATTATGCATTACATATAAATAAAATAATTGAAAATGTCAAAAACTTTGATTTAAATTAAATATGTAAATTACATATTTACCTGTAACGTTTGAAATTAATTTTATACAGGTGCGTAGTTATGAAAATAATTTTCTATGCCATGAGTTTCAATTTTTACTTTCTCATAACCCAATCATTATATACACCAGCCATCATATTTAACTTGGTTATGATCGGAACCACTCGGGAGTCATTCGGCTCGGCCAATGATGTCCTTCGTTACAGACCGTCTATACCAATGATTGAGAGCGTTACAAACACGACCAAAATAAATGTGACGACTATTGTATCCATGAATACAAAGTGACGGAAGTGAGGGTCAACTATATTGGAAAATTTGTAAAAGGTCGTACAACCTAATCAATAAATATGAAAGTACACTTATTTGCAAGAGAATTTTATCTCATTGTGTTCACAGCTTTGGCTGCTCTTATAGAAGCGGCCTACTTGTGTTGTAATGTGGTGCTTGTTGGCCCAGCTCCGCCTCAAGAAGAGAGGGAGAGTCAGTTTTGGTGAGCGATCTGGTGATCGACTTGCATAAGTCTGTAGGTATGAGGTTGAGCTGAGCCAGACATGTGACGCTAGCATTACATCTGATAGGCTGTCTGCATGTGGGAGAAGAAAGAGCCATGAGATTTCTTTCGTAAATTACTGTACATTATCATGAAAGCATTAACCTTTACATTTGAAGTTTTTTTGCCCCACGCATTACCAAGAAAGAAAGATGGAGGGGGGGGGGTCAAAGGACCCACTAGTTAAATTTTTTCAATTTTCGTTCTATTATATTTTTAAGTTTTTACTTGTTTTTTTTTTTATTTTTTTTTTCTTTTTTTTTCCGAAATCAGAAATATCTTACCTTCTAGATAAAATAAGGGATACTTTTTTTTAGATATTTTGGAGCTGATTTTTACATTCCAGCTTTAAAAAAGTTGCGGGCCCTTGGTTTACATTTCTTTTGATATATTGTAATATATTATATTACATTTTTGTCTATAAAAAAAATTAAAATACAATAAACAGTATTTAATATTTAAATTTAGAACAGAATATGTTCTATGAATATTTAAAAACATGCAAATTTATATATAAAAAAAAGCTGTGACAATAGCAATATGTGTAAAATAAACTGAAGAGACTATGTGATTTAATCGTAATATAAATGCAAATGTATACCCAGTGAAATATTTTATAGAACACCATGCAGTGTTTACACCACCGTTTTCAGTAAACCTTTTTATGTTCTTAAATTAATTGCAAAAAAAAAAATATTCATACGCGTTTAAACAGAACCTTGATGATAGTATAATATTGTGTAAATACATGATTGTAATATGACATTAACAATAGTATATTATGTTGTGGTAATCCAACTGTTTACATAATGATAGCATCCATTTTTATTACGTATCCTGTAAGTTATGCAAACTTTTGAACATATGTATGTTGAGGGTTGCTTAGATATAGGATGCTAAAGAGACCAGAAAATCGGATAACTATTATAATATATAGCACTCATTATATCTATTTTTATAATGTTTTTTTTTTTATTTACATATTTTATTCTAATTTTATTTTTTTTTGTAAAATAATCAAGGTGACTTTAAGTGTACAAATATTTTTTATCTGACTTGACTATGTGTAAGTATTGCAAAGTCTTCTACTCGCAATGGTTGTAATGGTGTCTGACGCATGAAAGCTTTTTCATTGTTAAGCATGGGACGACGTAGTGTATAATTTCACCACCAGAGCAGAGAACGTAATGACATTGTTAGAGCTAAGTAACATTTTCAATAATTAATTTCCATAAGTTATTTTCCATAAGTTAACATGTAAATCAACAACGGAGTATTTACCTCAATTTTTTTTTATTACATAAATGGATAGAGGGTGCAAAGTTATGCTACCTTGATTTTTTTCAGATTTTTTAGAGCCCGGGAACTATTTTTAAAAAAATTATTGAAAGATCTTTTTGTGACGTCACGAGACGCCACTCTTTAAGAAAAAGATAGGACTTGACGCCGCGTGACGTCACAAATAGGACTTTCAATATTTTTTTAAAAATACTTCCCGGGCTCTAAAAAATTGGAAAAAAATCAGGGTAGCATAACTTTTCACCCTCTATCCATTTCTGCAATAAAAAAATTGAGGACAATACTCCACTGTCCCATATATGTTTCTCCTTTCACATGACAGACACTACACAACAATACTTTGTTTTACTAACAACGAGCAGAAGACTTTGATCTATTGTACTGTGATTTTTATAAAATAAAAACCTTTTAAACTGAAACTCAATACTCAGTTCGGAATTTACGAACATGATTATTATTTTGTATTTCATGGAGTATAATTATGTTATACATAAACAACTTTTAAATAAAATAAGAAAATATTAATTTGGGGTTGAGGTAATGCATACAATGTATTTTATTATTAAATTAACTTTTTCACTAACTGAACGGACAAGTGATTGCTCTACCTAATTTCCTGAAATTGCAAATATTTATTATTTCTACAGCGCCAGAGCAAGGATAGAATTTGGACTAAACCCACCTTTTAAATTATTTTTAGATTTAATCAGAGTGCCAGAAGTATTGTAGCCATTACTTAGCTATTTCTGTAAGGCATTAAAGCAACAATAACAAAAATACTGTATAGCAAATGCAATTAACAACCCTTTGTTTATTTTATACTTTAACATTGTTTTTTTACCCTTACCAGCATATTATGCAATTGGTTTGAGGATTCAAACTTAGCTACAGGAAACCATGGAAATTTGTAGTAGTAATCCCACAATTAATGTTCCTCTAAAATTCAGGACACTTTTCTAAACCCTGGAAAAGCAGTGAAAAGTATATCGTCCCTCGTCCAGAATAATGAGCTATCTGCCTACCCTGATTTCGTTGCAATAATGAGAGCTGTCTGTTATTTCAGGTGAGCTCAATTATGTCGAGTTGTAAGTCGGTATAAAATAAACTACTCTGACCTCAGATAGCTCATTATTGCAACGAAATCAGGGTAGGCAGATAGCTAATTATTGCGGACAATCTCATAACCAAGGTGTTACACTTCTTGAGTTCAAATAGCATTTTTTTCATTTTTTTTTTTTTAGATAAATTCTGCTTATTTCCAGAACATATCTCTCTAAACTTACTCACAGGATAATATTTGTACTTTTATTGTTTCTGTTTATTCAATACTAATTTTGTACTTAAGTGCAAAAAGTACTGAAAATAAGATTTAATTAGCCCATGTAATGAACTGAAACCTAAATATTCCTTAATGTAAGGTGAAAATAATTATACTGAAATCGAATTTAACGTCCAATACTTTAATGTGATATATTAATTGTTATTGGTGTCTGTTTGAATTACTATCTAACAAATAAAATATAGAATTATTAAAAGATTGCGTAGGTTTTAATAACATGTCATAGTGGTACAGAAGTCAAGCTCAGAGTGAAGATTACATCATAAAATACAATCTAGATAGGCCTATACACTAGTGCCTCTAGTGTAGATTATAGGAACTATTTATGCTAGGTTCCATATTTAAATTGCATAAATATAATCACATACAGCTATGTTATAAACTGTATGCTGATTACAACAGTGTCCATGTTAACTGTCACTCATACCAGGCGTGGATCCAGAAAAAAAAATTCAGGGGGTGGGGGGGGGGCTGCCTCCATAAGGCCAATGTTAAAAAAAAAATGGAGTGGAGGAAACGCCTATATTGCCCATGTTAAATCCATAATTTAAGGGGGGGGGAGGCTGCAGCCCCCTCCCCCCTATATAGATCCGCGCCTGACTCATACTCACCACTCTCATGTTCTCTGTTTACAGATATGATGGAGGAAGAAGTCAGGGTGGCCAACTGGAGCGCGGAGAAGAACGGATCTCTTCAGGACAATTCGACCCTGGACACCCCTGCAGAAAATGAACCTGTACTGGCGTGGGAGGAGCTGCTCACCATCGCGCTCCTTAGCCTCGTGATAGCAGTCACCGTGGTGAGCAATCAATATTGATTTACAAATTTATTTCAATTTCCACTTTTCATTTTCAATTTTCAATTTCAACTTAAAATTCATATAAAAAATAGATTAGAAATATGACTCAATAAAATCAATCTCTAAATGGCAGTCACCGTAGTGAGCATAACAATCAATATTGATTTACAAATTTATTCAATTAAATCAACTTAAGATTCATATAAAAAGTATAAGTATGACTTGATAAAATCAATCAATTGGTCTCGTTATATGTAGCAATCACCATGAAGGTGACAATCAATATTAATTTACCCAAATTGATTTACCCAAAGTTTCCTACTCGCAATAGTTGTAACAAACCATTGTTAAAATGTCTTTCGCATTAAGGGCATTGGGTGTAGCACCGGTAGTTGGCAGCACTGACGTATCTTCACCATGTTAATTTTTGATCATTGCTCCTCGGAGTAATTTTTATGCTAGAGCTAAGCTGATTGCTGTAGTATCAAGATAATTAGTAGCCCAAGTGCACAATTTGGCTAAATAAAGCCTGATTTAAAGAAAAGTATTTTTTAGGAATTTTTTAAATTTACATGCATTTTTCTAAAATATAAAAAAAATACTTTTCTTTAAATCAGACTTTATTTAGCCAATTTGTGCACTTGGGCTACTAATTATCTTGATACTACAGCAATCAGCTTAGCTCTAGCATAAAAATTACTCCGAGGAGCAATGATAAAAAATTAACATGGTCAAGATACGTCAGTGTTGCCAACTACCGGTGCTACACCCAATGCCCTTAAGACTTTTTCATTGTTAAACATGGGATGACATAGTGCCTAATTTTTTTACCAAAGCAGAGAATGTTGAAATGGCACCGTTTCAATTTCATAAATAATGGTCATTTTCCATAATTTAACATGTGAATCAGCAACCGTCCCAACTTTTTCCCTTCACGCGACAGACATTACACAACAATACTTTGTTTACTTAACAACGAGCAGAAAACTTTGGATTTACCACTTCAATATTATATAACATATAAATTAGATCAGGAGAATCGTGAGTATATAATAAGACTTCACATGATGTATTTTGAAATTCATTGAGGTGGCTTGAAGTTTGAAATGCTTTTAGTGAGAAACTTGACATGACATACACGTAACAACGGGTGTGAAATTACCTTTATTTACCATCTACTTGAAGGTAACAACAATACAATATTATTCATGTTTTATCAACTCCATTGTGACTTAATTAAGTATCACATCAATCATTCAAATGAAGCTAGTTAATAAAATATGCAAATACAAACTAATATTTTTGTACTAGTATGTGAATATATACAAGGAGAAATTCAAGCTAAAAACTAAAAGGTTAATAATTAATTCTGTAAATTAATTGAACGATATTCGATATTTCTGCATGACAATTGATTTGTATAAACTCTTCATATATTATTTTCCTCATAATTTAGTTTTTTTTATGCTTTATACGTTACATGTAAAATAAAATAGAAAAAAACCTATTGTATACTGCGATGAAGTTTAGGCAATCTATTTCTGCAACTAATCTATGTTATGATTATTATGAATTTGACTTATGAATACTATAGTGGCCAGATTTTTGAGCTTAGAATTTTAGAAATCATAGAATCAAAACGAATATTAAAAATTTCCACAAATCATGCATTGCCATGCCAAAAAAAGCATTTTTTTTTCAGAGCTTACTAAAGCTTACTTTGGATGCTTTGAAGGCTTAAGCTTTCAAAAATTGCAATTTTATGGGGTTTTAGGACTTCAAATAAATTTTATCTATACTTCTCGATCACCACAGCAAAATACTTTTAATTAAAAAAAATAATAATAATAACATGGACAAAAACTACACCTCATGTGTTGGAAAAATGCACCATCTACTCGCATGGTGTTTTTTTGTTGGCATTTTGTTGTCCAAATTTTATCTCCAGTATATTTTTTCGCAAAAGTATTTAAATTATTCCTATAGTGTAAAACCGCAAGAAAATACAGAAAAACATTTAATTAAGATTTTTAAAGCTTCAAAATACGGTTACTACTAATGATGATAAATATATATAATGATGCAAACCATGCTATATTTTTTATTTATTGTGTCATTTTAAATTTTACTATATTTTATCCCGATAACTAAACCTTTGACACATCAAATCAATTCTTTATTGGTCATTTTCAAAACATACAGACAGAATCACAATGAAGACATGAAATGGTATTATAAGACATAATCATTCAAACAAATACTTATAAACTCCCAGTAACGTAACTAGAAACATTACAAAAACAACTTTTCAACAATAATACTTTTACGACATTTTTAAAATTTACATATTGTGGTATGAGTTTTATGTACAGTGGAATTTTATGATATAATCTAATTGACATAGAATAAGGTCCCTACGTTCCTTAATATAAATTTGTAATCTACACTGTACTGGTGTAATTATTATGTTCTTATTTCTTTTATTATAATGGGAGTCCTTGCACTGAACAAAATATTTCGATATAATGTTTGTCTTTAACAAAACAGATACTTTCATCTTTCATACATAAATTGACAGGTTAAAAGTAAAAATTCCTTCCCGAAAAAAACATATAAGAGAACAATAATCCATTTTTTTTTTTTTTTAAATTAAACATTATAGTTCTGATTGCTCTTTTTTTCTAAGTTCAATCAACACAAAGATATAGTTTCTGCATCATACGCAAACTAAGTATCTCTCCCTAGTTGAAAAATTACGTCTTCAACTCATCTTTTACAAGTCTAAACCTAATATTTTTACCTCTAAAACACATCTTATTTCCTCTTAACTCAAAGTGAGGATGAAAGGAAGACAATATTTCTAACATTTTATGTTCAAAAAGAGGAAAAAATACGTAATCTCGTCTTTTTCACCTCTTTTTTTTTTCCTCTAAAATGGTGCAAAATAAGAGGAGAAAAGACGAGAGGAGAGCTTACTTAATAGCGAAGAAAATATGAAATTTATTTCAACTCGGGCCTTCTATTCGATATTTAACAAAGTGACCTTCATATTGACATTATCTTGGTTTTAGTTTTAAGTCTGTTACAAGCTGATATTTTAAGTTACATGTCATCTGGAACCATCGTTCTGGTCTGGCATTTGTTTTCACATCGAGTTGTGCGAACAGCTTGGAGTTTAATGAACAATTTCACGAGAACGTGTCTGTAAGACGTGTCAGTTCAATATGACCTTGACACCGGGTCAATGTCAAAGTTTGTCGATACTAGTAATAAAATGATTTAATGGTACAGACGCGAAGCAAATTTACATTTTAAATAAGCTTACGTCTATATAATATTGCGATGTATGTTTTTTTATGTATTTTTAACGTTAAAAAAGTTTTATCACGCATGAAATTTACCGATAAAAAAATTGAGAACACGTGTTGTAAATAATTATAAGCAAATATATTTTTCTTAACAATTAACCTCAGTTACTACGCGAGTCAATAGAAATTTCTGTCATGCAGACGAAATCGAATGTAATAAATTTTAAAAATTTGAATATGCTCTAAAACTTAGTTGCTTATGGTTTGAGCAGTTTCAAGGAAGCTGCTTTTTTCACAATAGCTCCATTTCAGGTTTACATCCATAAGGCCAATGTTAAACTTCTCAGTTTTCTCAAACATGATAATACAAATCAACTTCAAAATTCACATGCCACCTATTGATTGTGAATTCTAAGTTCTCTGCAAATCTTGTAGCATTTTAAGGGGTCCGATTCCGAGATCTCAATCAACTGAGGTCAATCCTGAAGAAGAATTAGACTTTTCTGTAATGAACAAATTGTTAGTAATAAGTAAGTTGTAGATTTTACGTGTAGTGGTATAAATATCTACGAAAAGTCGTAATTTTACCCTGTTACTAATTTTAGTTCTTAATATTAGAGAACATTAAAATAAAATACGCTAATTAATCCTAATACATCATACAATATTTTTTAAATATCACAAAATGATGAAGTTAGACACAATTAACAATTGTTATTTTTTTACTTATATTTCCTGCTTATGTAGTTTTAAAAAAAAAATTATTTTATTTTTAGAATGAAAATATATCGTGTCCCTAGTTGAAAAACTACATCTTCAACTCATACTTTAGATTTCTAAACTGAATCTTACTATACATAATATATTACATCAAAAATACATTGCATCTTATTTTATCCTCGTTCAAAGTGAGGATAAAATGTATACAATATTTCTAATATTTTGTACTCAATAAGAGGAAAGAAGACGAAAATGGTGCAAAATAAGAAGTAACTACACCAGGAGATAGCATAATAGCGAATAAAAGATGAAATTTATTTCAACTTGGTATTTTACTCTCCTTCAGAGTTAAGGCGGATTCAGATGGCGACAACGGCGATGCGATGCGATTTTGTCACACAAGCTGTGAAATCCTATACAGCGAGCGAATTCGCCAGGTTGTCACACAAGCTGTGAAATACGCGTACTATACAGCGAGCGAATTCGCCAGGTTGCGGCAGCGAAATCGCGTTAATTGCGATGCTCTTTTTTTAAATCACCAAATATGGCCGCCAATGGATGTCACAGCAAGTGCGCATTATTCGCGTCGCGTCGCATGATAAAAATTGCCATGTGAATCCGCCTTTAAGGCGGATTCAGATGGCGACAACGGCGATGCGACGCGATTTTGTCACACAAGCTGTGAAAAAATATCATATGCGGCTAGCGAATTTGCCAGGTTGCGGCAGCGAAATCGCGTTAATTTCGATGCTCTTTCTTTTAATCATCCAATATGGCCGCTAATGGATGTTACAGCAAGTGCGCTTTATTCGCGTCGCGTCGCAGGCTGGAAATCGCCCATGAAAATCCACCTTTACGCGCCTCTTGAAAACATACGGCAACTGTAAATAGCAACGATGAGGATAATATACGGTTTTTTGTTACTACAAACTTGAAGTTACTTTTTCAGATGTAACATGTCAAAGAATAAGTGAAGAGTAGAGACATGCTGTCAGTGACCCTCGTTTGCTTTTAAGAAGCGAGCGAACTTTTAAAAGTTGTTGTGAGTCACTACTCTCTCATAGAATTAAGTCTAACTCTCTTGCTTATAAATACTAAAATTAAGAGTTTCAGCTGGATTAATATATTATTATTATTATTATTATTATTATTATTATTATTATTATTATTATTATTATGATAGTGGCTGTATGGAACATTTCTATACAAAAATTTATCAATGAATATAGTATTACGTTCTATATAATAATAATTATGGATAGTATAAAAATAATAAATTATTAATTTCCTTAAAGAAAATGGTTTCAGAGATCTTTGCCTCAGAATGCATTTTATAATGTCAATAAAAAATATATTATATTATTTTTGATACTGGTAAGGTCATATCATAAAAGTGTTCATATTTATCCTAAATGCATTTTCATTTTAGGACATACCATTGTTGTTGTCTATCCCTGTGTCATGATTTTGTGGGTTCAATATTATTATAGACTATTAACACTATAGCATCACACGGTCGTCTCTTCTGTCCCACGCTTTCCCAAGGGTGAAATGAACCGCTATTTAAGTCATATAGGGGGGCATTCACAAAACACTTGAACCCTCAATTTAGCCTCGATTTTTATCCCTGATGTTAAACATGGTGCTAAACTGGGAGTTTAACATGGTTAGCCCCAAGTTTAGCACCATGATTAGCACCAGGAAAAAATCGAGGCTAAAGTAGCGGTTAAAGTGCTAGTTAAAGTGCTATGTGAATGCCCCCCATAATGTTTAAATAAAAGTTTAAAGCATTTTTTTTTTTTTTTTTTTTTTTTAAATTCATTACTCATTGGCCAAGAATTACAGATTTTTTCAAATATTTTGGAAAAACATTTCACACTTTTTTCTTCTTTAAAAGAATTACGGGTCCTCCCCCCCCCCCCCCCCCACCTTGTATTGCTAGGAATAATTTTGAAAAGACAATTACAATAGACTAATAACTTTACTATTCATACTAAGAAATATCAATGGTAAGGGAGTCAAAACGACCAACACCCAGTTCTTTTAAAGTGAGATATTTTAAAAACATATTGCAATAAAAAATCTAAAAATATATTTGAAACTCTTATTCACCAAGCAATGTATTTCCATAAAAAAATAGAGGAAAAATAAACTGAAACCCCACTCCTTTGTTAATGCATGAGAGGAAAAAAATACCTTGGTAATTCTAGGGTTAATGGGTTTAATATAACATAATTATGCAATTAAACCCCCACATTATCTCAATGATAATGTAAATAATTAAATGATAATGTAATTAGTTGACCTTTTGAAATGATCACAAATATATATTATTGACTCTCTGAATACCATTATATATTATTTTATTATTAATAAGACCATCAAATTAGCAATGCCGCCATAAATTCACCATTTAGTATGTAATTGAATTATTTGTAACGTATGAAGTTTTCATTGTTCATTGTTAACCCTAGCATAACCGAGATAGGAGGAAGTAGGGAGGGGGGTCTAAATGAACTACAACGCTTTTAAGGCTCGATTATATCTCAAAAGATTAGTATTCTTTAGTCACAGGGCAACGTAAAAAAAGAGAAAAAAAGAGAGAGAGAGAGAGAGAGAGAGAAACAACTTTAAAAAATATACAGAAATTTAACTAATTGTTCGTTTGGTAATATGTGAGACCAAAAAAAATACCATGTTAAAGGTAATGCAGGGTTATTTCAAAATAACCATGGCTAACGGATAAGAACCTCATGGCATTGAAAAATAAATTCAAAAATTGAATCAAAATTATTTGAATTTTTACATACATTATTTTATCACTTTTTTCATATATCTAGTTTATTGTCAAATTAATTTTAACTAAAAAAATATAAGGGCCTAGCGATAAAATCAAAGGACATATTCACTGTAGGTTGTTATCAATTAAACCTAGTATTTGCTAAAGGAGGAAGGGGTCGAAATGATCCACAACTATTTTAAAGCGAAAAAAATATAATATATAAAAAAATAATCAAAAAATCTGGAAAATTTGTAATCGTTTTTTAGACAACTCCTCTAAAAATAGTGAGAAAATTAACATATAAAAATTAATATAGGGATTTAAATAATAAGTCGTTCGACCCACCACCACTTCCTCCTTGGTATAGCATGGGAAAAAAATCTGAAATATATAGGGCTATCTCACAGAATCGCATGATTTCGAAGAGTATGATAACAAAATTAAAATTCTATGCAATTAGTTGTATGAGCGCACACAGCTTCGTTTCGTATCGCATGCAATCGAACGTTTCTCATTTATAACCGGTTCTAAATTTATCATACGACACCATATGATGCGTTACGAATTCATTGGGCGATCACCCTTAATGCTACGGTAAAATGAAATGAGAAACTATTGCACATCTAAACCTAATCTTTTAACGCTTTTTTATCTGAAAAGCAAATCTTTGCTCAACGAGAGGATAAAATGGTGACGATATTTTTAACATTTTATGATCAATAAGAGGAAAGAAAACGTAATCTCGTATGTTCCATCTTTTGTTTTCTTTAAAATGGTGCAAAAAAGGAGGAATTTGGACGAGAGAGGAACTTAATAGCGAATAAAAGAATAAATTTATTTCAACTCGATAAGGTTTTAAATCTAGTCTTTGACACTGATTGAAAAAAAAAAAAAAATACTAAACCTTAGAACTATGTAGAGTAAAAACTTGCACTGATATACGACTAACATTCTGGTCACGTAATCTATATTATGTGAAGAAACTGAAGTAAATAAAATTCTTAAAAAAAGAAAGATTTTCTAAAATGCATTTCCAGTCTGGTAAGCTCGTACATAGCAAGAAAGAAATAGTATACGGGGTGTGTAAAATTCCCAAGAGAGTTTCACTCATGAAGTAGAGAAAAATGAAAGTGGAGGAGAAAAGGGTAAATCTTATGGCTGCTATTTTAAATGGAAAAATATTCACTAATAGGTTTAATATCTCTTCGAATAGGGTTATTTTTTAAAAATGGACAAGCTGTATGATTTTTTTTTTTTTTTTTTTTTTTTTTTTTTTTTTTGCAGAACAATTGAAGGGCACCAAATTATGCTACTCTGAATTTTTCAGATTTTTACTAGTCCCAAAACTATTTTTAAATAATTATTGAAAGTTCTGAAAATTAAGTTGGCACTCCTGAATCCTTAATAAAAAGGATAAGGACTAGATGCTTATTGACGCCTCCAGGGGGCGTGGCCGAACATTCAATAATTATTTAAAAATAGTTCCAGGACTCAAAAAAAAGAAGAAAAAAAGCTGAAAAATTTTTGAGTAGCATAATTTGGTACCCTCTATTCATTTTCTGCAATATTAGTTTTCATATTAGAATAGAATAGAAAATATCTTTATTGCGGCGAGGTTTAGGCAAGCCCATTCTTGCACCTAACCGCCAAAAATTACAGTTTGGGATTTGCTGAAAGAGATAATAGGCATGCATTGCATTAAATTCAATGTTTAAAAGCACAAATTTTTTAATAAAGTTCATAAATTCTTCATCCCGTAATTAAGATTAGCACTGAATTCACTCAAAAACACCAATAAAACATTCACTTTTATTACATACAAATAAATCACTGTTAAACTGATAGACAAATTAAACAATAATAAAATAAACACTTATATGCAACTTCAAGATAAAGTACGTATACATAAGCATCCTAAAAACTTAATTCATATATAATAAATTTGTAAACAATTCAGCATTTAGATATGTATAAAAATGTTATAAATATTATAAAAAAATTAAAAATAATTAAAAACTTTGATATTAATATAACAATAGTACACTAAATATTTATAACTAGTACTTAGCTTTAAAATTGCATTTAACAAGCATGTAATCATAAACTCTTTTTTTAAAACATGCTATGGTTTTCAATTAATGCACATATTTCACTCGGCAACTCATTCCAAAGTTTACCACTTTTTACAGCTAAGGAATTTCTGAAATTGTAACAACGATCCATCGGTACATGAATAAACAACGCAGGTTGTTCATTGATATATTTTTAGATTGAATTATTTTAAAATAAAAATTAAAGTATTTTTTATTCTTGTTTTTAGACTTTGATCACTATAAATGTGTCCTCTAACAATAAAGGTTTTACAACCCTTGCGAAATTAACTTTGAAGTAGGATGACACATAAAAAGTACACGTAACTTTTCAAGTGACCTTTTTTTTGTTGACTTTCTTCAATAAAAATTTAAGGCTGTGCAATGGCTGCAATAAATGCATTTACTTTAGAGTTAGACTAGTTCCATTTATTTTAAGATTTCAAGAAAGTTAAATGTTAGCGTAAAGTTTTTGACATTTCTATGAAACTTTTCTGCTTTAAACTTACTTTTAGGTGATTCAGTTCAAACTATTTCCACTGACGGCAGCACTGTTAGAGTACAGTAAGATATTGATCAAAATGCTGTCTCAGCTTTCGCAAAATAGATGGCGTTCAAATCTATTTGTGATGGCACCAAATATCAAGGACTATATACAACTGGGAGGACGGCCTAGAATAACTTATTGAAGAACCTCGATACTCGACAATTCTCGCCAACCTTCGGGAAAGTCCGCTAAATGAGACACGTGCTCGGGCGGTTTCTTTGAGGACTTCAAAGATTTGACAGCTTGACAGATTTGGCAGATGGCTAATAAAGCGGCATCTTTGACCGCGGTATCTTTGTAGCCGACTCTAGGCCAATCAAATGCGCTAGAAAAGTCAAGATCCTAACGTCACTGGGTAATGAAATGCCAGCGCAAAAAGTTAGGCCGTCCTCTTGTATATAGTCCTTGACTAAATATAAATAATATTACATGATTTTTAAATTGTTTTTACTTTTACTAACAGCAGGGATTAAAATATATCAAGAATTTGAATGTAGGAAGACGTGAAAATAATATAATTTAAAATATTGAAGAATTTTAAATTGTTATAAAAATCATCATACAGCTATGCTCTATATTTCGTTGTGTGTCCTTAATAAGCTCACTATATATAAAAACTTGGAGGATTTTTTTTTTAATATATACACACATATATATATAATAATTATATATATATATATATATATATATATATATATATATATATATATATATATATATATATATATATATATATATATATATATATATATACACATACATAATATGTAAGTAAAATATGGCTTAATTATAGTCACATACAGTTTCGAAACCCTGCAGCTAAAACACCCTTGAACCTAGGCAACTTGTTCAGCTTCAAAGCAAAGCGGGTTGCAGTAAAATGTCATCAAGAGAAATGAGGCTGCGGATTGAGTGGTATGGAGTATGGTATGGAGTATTACGTATTACTCCAAGGTGTATATCCAGTATAGTAGTATAGTATACGTACTCTATACACGTTGTATTACTTAACTTAAATACATGGTAATAACATGAATGCTCGACAACTTCAGCAACATTTATTTTTATAATTTCTACTTCATTAATTTTTTTTTCTAGCATGTGGTGATCTCGTATATTCGTAACAAGTTGGTGATCGCCTTTAAATTTTAACCAGTCTAACAAGTTGGTGAAATTTTATGTTGGTAAAACTTTGGTGATCACCTGTATTATATAAGCCATGCAGTCTAAAGTGTTGATGATTTTAGGTTTGTAACATGTTAGTGATTACCTTTAAAATCTAGACCACAGTTTAGCATGTTAGTGAACTCTATGTTAGTAACGCGTTAGTAATTGCGTTTAAAATCTAGTTCAAGTTGGTATAAACTTGTAGGTTGGTAACACGTTGGTGATTGAGTTTAAAATCTAGACCAGTTTAAGATGTTGGTGAACTTGTAGGTTGGTAAATGTGTTGGTAATCGCCTTTTAAACCTAGGTCTAACATGTTTGTGAATTTATAGGTTGTTAACACGTTGGTGATCACTTTTAAAAATCTAAACCAGTCTAACATGTTGGTGATTTTAGGTTGGTAATATTTTGGTAATTGCCTTTAAAATCTTGGTCAAAAATGTTGGTAAATTTATAGGTTGGTAACACGTTGGTGATCGCCGCGGTGCTGACGACTCGCCGCCTGAGGACGGTCACCAACTGTTTTGTGACGTCACTGGCAGTGGCCGACTGGATGGTCGCTGTGTTTGTGATGCCGCCGGCGATCGCTTACAAAGTCATGGGTGAGTTGAAGTGTTTGAGATTCATTCATGCTATTGTCAATAGAAAGAGCTTGGGTGCATGCATTGAGCTCTATACAAGGCTAGAGGGATAATGCCCTATACTTCTCAATGTTAAACTGTGCGCACGGTCCGGCGGGAGGAAGTGGGTGGGAGATTGCGCTTTCGTCACACATTCCAACGTATTCTCCTCAGAATTGCCAACTGCAGTGTAACTTTTAATATTTATTTTATAAGGAAACTTTCTTAGGTTGGTCAACCAGGCATTCGATAGCACCGACCACCACCCACTTTCCTCCCAGACGCCGTGCGCGCCTAAAACAGCTGATTAGCCCTCTAGCCTTGTATAGAGCTCAATGGGTGCATGTTAGTAAAAATATGACCTATTCTCAAAAACGAATAAAAAGAAGCTATTGGGAGAAGTTTCAAATAGGGGTTGTTGTTCATTTATCCTTTTGCAAGTTCAGAGAGTCTCATGATCTAAAATTATATTTTACATTTAAAGCTTTTTCATTGATGTAACCGTTTACCTCTAAATCTTACACTATTTGTGGTTTCTTGTTTTAATTCTAAGCTAAATTCTTATTTGCTTAATCATTCATTGTAAATATGTAATATTTTGACTGAACTTTGTTCTAGATAAACGTGATTGATAAGTATTTACATTTTTCTTATCAGATTCATTGCTGTAATCATTTGCCTTCCTTATTATTATTTTGTAAAAGGGATGTTAAAAGTTAAATTCATTTGTTGCACATAATTGAGTATCGACATAAAAAAAATATTACAAAAATGGATACAGGGTGCAAAGTTATGCCAGTCTGATTTTTTTTTTCAGATTTTTAGAGCCCGGAAAGTATTTCTAAAAAGTTTTACCGAGGTTGGATTTGAACCCACGCCTCTTTTAGGTCCTATCCTTTCATTAGGCGTTCAGAGGCGTCACTTTCTCTGTGCTATCAATACTTTAAAAAAAAAAGGCCCCCGGATTCTAAAAATTCTGAACAAAAATCATAGTTATAGCATAAATTTGCATCCTCCCTCTATTTATGTAATAACAAATTTTAGAGTTCAATACTAAAATAATTTTTTTAGGATATTGCAGTTTTCAATTGTTTATAATTTAGGTGAAATAAATAAAAAAATTAAAGAAATGTCGAAAAAATACACAGTAAACTTTTAGATGGTGAATTGGTTTCAGTACTTTTTGTCAGTACAAAATTGTTTCAATTTTGTCTTACATCCAGCACTTTAGGGCCGTAAGCTCCACCGTTATTTGAACCTGGTTCAAACTCGGATCAACTAAACCAGGTTCAGGATTTGATCCAGGTTCAAAATCTTGACCGTAAGCTCCACCCATAAGTGATCCAGGTTTAGTTGAACCACCGAGTTGAACCAGGTTCAAAGTTTGTTGATTTTTTTGAGCGCTCTGATTGGTCGAGAGTTTTGGTGGGAAATTCAAAACTCTCACTTCAAATTTTAATTTCATAATAAAATAAAAAATATTAAACACAATTTAATTTTTATGTTGGATTATTGTTTCTGGGACTTGCAAGATCCTACATAAATATTTTCACATAAATATCTGCTTTTAATCAGGAATTACGTTCAATGTGGTAATTCCTTATGGGGCTACAATGTTATATTTTCAAATTTCTAACTTTTAACAGAACCAAAACAAATAAAAATTATTATAGAGGCTTATGGGTATGTGTACTTATAATGTCAATGATTTTAATTAAATTACATGAAATATTACCCTATTTTTATTAAGAATTATATTTTTCACACTTTTAGCACTATAATACACACACTATAATGAACTACAGATTGTGTCACAATTTTGGTGTTTCATTTTCGGTCATGGATTTTGCAATGAAGTGTTATTTGTGGAGCTTTGTAACTTTGTACCCTAATTGCTGAGACACAACCTTTGTTTATGACCTTGGTAAAGAATTTTCGATTATTTTTTTTCAACCCTTCTGGGGGTCTCAAACCTAAAAATCGCATAAAAATTATCTTATGGGATTTCCATGTTAAATAAAAGTGATACAAAAATTTATTCGATGTGCACCAATTCTCTATTTTAAGGGTAAATTGCCCTTATAAATCCATTGATGCCACCTTAAAATTAATGAAAACAACCCTTCAATAAAAAATTAGCTCCAACACATTAAACAATCAATTTAGCTTCTATCTGACATTGTAATTCAATCAGGCTTTATTTTTTACCTCAGGAAGAGCTTTTGAATTTTTTAAATCGGTTCACATTAAGAATTTTAAAATTAAGGGTAGAAAATTCCACCCCTTAAATTCAAATCCTTGATGTGAACCGATTTTAATAATTCAAAGGCTGTTCCTGGGGTAAAAAAATAAGCCTGATTGAATGAAAATGTCAGAAAGAAGCTAAATAAATTATTTAATGATTTAAAGCTAATTTTTTATTAAAGGGTTGTTTTTAATAATTTTAAAATGGCACCATTGGATTCAAAAGGTCATTTTACTCCTTAAAAAATTAATGCACATCGAATAACATTTTTGTATCACTTTTATTTAACTTGGAAACTCCATGAAAGAAATGCAGTTTTTAGGTTTGAGACCCCAGAAGGGTTGAAAAAAAAAATTCATTGAAAATTCACTACCAAGGTCATAAAAAAACGTGTCTCAGCGATCAGGGTACAAAGTTACAAAGCTCCACAAATAACCCTTCATTGCAAAATCCATGACCGAAAATTTAACACCAGACTCACAAATATTGTATGTTACACAAGAAAAAGAAGCATGTATTTATGGGTAATAATTGCAGTTCAAGGTGACATTTTAAAAGTGCTAAAATATCATCCACTTTTTAAAAGATTTTGTATAACACATTGAATGTAGGAAGATATTTTTTATATCTTATATTTATATATATATATATATATATATATATATATATATATATATATATATTATATATATCTTATATATTTTTTTAAAAATTTGAAACAATGGACAACATACATGAAAATTTTTTATTGCAGAAATGAATAGAGGGGACCAAATTATGCTACTCTGAATTTTTTCAGAATTTTTTGAGACCCGGAACTATTTTGAAATAATTATTGAAAGTTCTGTAAGTTAAGTTGGCACCCCTGAACCCTAATAAAAAAGGATAGACATGAGACGCCTATTGACGCCTCCAGGGGGCATGGCCGCACTTTCAATAATTATTTAAAAATAGTTCTGGGATTCAAAAAAAAAAAAAAAATTAAATTAAAAAATTCTGAAAAAATTCAGAGTAGCATAATTTGGTACCCTTCTATTCATTTCTGCAAAAAAAAAATTCAAAAATGTTGTCTATTCTAATTTTTTTTTACGAAGCCCCTGCTAATTCTGACCAGAAACCTTTTTTCCAATTTTAATGTATCACTCAGGCAAAAGTTTGAAGTAAATAAGTCATATTCACAGTGTTCCATTATTCAAGTGTCGCGTGAGATTTTTCATTACAAATTTAATTTTCCTGCTGGAGACTTGAAAATTTATTAGTATTCCTTTGAATACCTTTGAGATTTTAATTTTAATTCTTTAAGGGGGTCCAAAGTGAAAAGTGTGGTTCTCCTTATTGCGTTTCAATGTCTCAAACAAAAATTCTTTCTTTTATTTTTTTATATTGATGTAATCCATGTTGTACTTGTATAACCAGTGGTTGAATAAAAATAAAATGAAATGAAAATATAAGAAAAAAATATTTGTTTCTAGAAATTTTTATGGTGCAAACTAAAATTTACAGAAAACAATTTGTTAACAAGATATTGGCCCTTACCATGTTAAAAAATCATTTTTTTCTTCATTTTGACAGCGCCATTGAAACAAGCTCATTTTTCTACCCTAGAATAAACCTTTGAATTTTTTTAATCGGACATTTTTTAGAATTGAAAAAATAAGGGTTAAAAAAGCAACCCCTATTTTTTAAATTCTTAACATCTTTTCATTAAAAAAAATCGAAGGTTGCTTCTCGGGTGGAAAAATGAGCTTGTTTCAATGGTGCTGTCAAAATTAAGATAAAATGATTTTTAACATAATACAGGCCAATATCTCGTTAAGGGTTGTTTTCTGTAAATTTTAATTTGCACTATTAGATTCAGCATGTGTTTTAACCCCCGGAAATAAATTTTTGTATAGATCTGACAGAATTTTTATTCGAGACCACTTTTAACATTGAAACCCCATATGGCAAATCAAACTTTTTTGCTTTGGACCCCCTTTAAGGGTTGAAAAATAAAATAAAATTAAATTTGTAATAAAAAATCTCCCGTGACACTTAAATAATGGAACACTGACAATCTCAATACAATTTATTATTTCAATGTTTTTGCTCAATACAACTGAATTTTAAAAAATATGAAATTAAAAGACTACTGCATATCAATTAAATGTTCTAAAATAAATTGAAATAACTTAAAATATTTAAAATTAACTAAAAAAAACATTCTTTAGTAAATTATTATTTATATTTTATTAAATTATCAATTTTAATTATATTTCCTACTTTATTTATATTGTTATTTTAAGAAAAATCTGAAAAGAACACATTTTAAACACAAAAATATAATCCCGGATCAAAAGTTAATCCACCGACGTCGGTGGTTTAAGTTTAACCCCAAAATCAACAACTTTGAACCTGGTTCAGCAAATTTTTGCGGTGGAGCTTACGGAAAACTGCGCTGAACCGAGTTTGAACCAGGTTCAAACCAACAATGCGTTGAACCTGGTTTAACTTCGGTGGAGCTTACGAAAATTTTATTTGATCTCGGTTCAACTTTGAACCTGGTTCAAGTAACTTTAAACCAGGTTCAAGTAGGGTGGAGCTTACGGCCCTAAGTTTAACCCCAAAATCAACAACTTTGAACCTGGTTCAGCAAATTTTTGCGGTGGAGCTTACGGAAAACTGCGCTGAACCGAGTTTGAACCAGGTTCAAACCAACAATGCGTTGAACCTGGTTTAACTTCGGTGGAGCTTACGAAAATTTTATTTGATCTCGGTTCAACTTTGAACCTGGTTCAAGTAACTTTAAACCAGGTTCAAGTAGGGTGGAGCTTACGGCCCTTTTAATCCAAGTACAAATTTGGCACTGAAAAAAGAGAGTCAAAACAATTGACTATTTTTTCAGTGCCAAATTTGTACTTGGATTAAGTGTTTTATAGGTTAAAATTACTGAATGTAAGACGAATTTGGATTAATTTTGTACTGACATAAAGTACTGAAATCAATTCAGCATCTAAAAGTTTAGTGTGTATGGATGTATTGTATAATGTTGACTTGTCTATTATAATATATAGACCATTGAATTTCTTACCTTTAACACGCGTGATGTGACAGGTTCCTGGGAGCTGGGCTGGATCATGTGCGACATCTGGGTGTCACTGGACGTGCTGCTCTGCACGGCGTCCATCCTCTCGCTGGGCGCTATCTCCATAGACCGCTACCTGGCAGTCACACAGCCGCTCATTTACTCCAGGAGACGGCGCTCCAAGCGACTGGCCCTCGCAATGATCCTCGCAGTGTGGCTCGCGGCCGCTGCAATCACCTGCCCGCCAATCTTCGGATGGTGAGCGTACTTCACACTGGAGAAGTGTACAACAAAAATGCATAAAAAAATAAGCAGATGGATCTCATTGAACTGTTTATTTTACGTTTCTACGATGAATTCTTGTTAATTCTTGGGAATTTATTAAAAATCGAAGAGGTAAATCTGTTTTTTAAATGCCCGATAAGATCAGCTTGCAATAAGATGTCACTTTTCTGTATCAACAAACACACGTTTGTAGTCTGAGGCTATATGGAAAAAAAGGTTTACGTACAGGAAAATGACATCATAAGGCAGGTTGCTTAAATATGTAGACTTTTCTTATTGAGCCTTTTAAAGCCAGATTTCTTCCTTTGATCATTAAAAAATTTCCAAAAATCAACAAATCATCGTATGAACGTAAAACAAGTTATGTTTTAATCAGTTCAATAGACTTAACAAATTTAAGTGGTTTTTGAAAATTAGTACACTTGACCATTGCAACCCCTAGTTGAAAAATTACGTCTTCATTTCATCCTTTTTACAAAATCTAAACCTAATATTTTTACCTTGAAACACATCTTACATCCTCCTCGCTCAAAATGAGGATGAAATGGAGACAAAATTTTTAACATTTTATGTTCGATAAGAGAAATGAAGACGTAATCTCATCTTCTCTAAAATGGTGCAAAATAGGAAGAAATTAGACTAGGAGAAGGCTTAATAACAAATAAAAGATGCAATTTATTTCAACTTGGGTATATTCAACACGATTCTGAAATGAAATTTTGGTTGCCAGGTACGAGTCAGGTCGGCACGAGGGCAAGACATGTCGCTACAATCAGAACCAAGGCTACGTCATCTTCTCGGCGATGGGCTCGTTCTTCCTGCCTCTCGCCGTCATGCTGTACGTGTACGCAAGGATCTCGTGCGTGATCGCGCGCAGACTGGACCCGCTCGCCGCGGCCACGGGGGAGCGTCGCGTCCGAGTGGACACCGAGCGTCCGCCATCTTCCTCTGACACAGACGGTCCGGCCCGCAGCATAGGGTGAGTCACACTGTCCACCCTTAAGTGTAGGGTGATGAGTCACGTAGACCAGTTCGCCCAAAGGTATAAGACGAATGAAGTAAGCATGTCCACCTTAAGTTATTGGGAAAATAAAGTATAAGCAGGTGTACCATGTAGTTTTTGTTGAGTGAAGCAGCTAGGCCTTTTCACCATCTAATTTAGCGTTCATGAATAATATTATGCTTAGCTGCATGATATTCACCCTGTAGCATAAGCATAAGGTGAGAGGATTACAACTATATATATAAGATGTAATATAGGGTGAGATGACTGATATGATATAATAAAAAATAGAATAATCCACCAAATAAATGGATCCACTATATACAGTTTAGATTAACTGAAATTGTAAGAATGCAAGGTGTGATTGAAAGCCAGGTATAAATAATATGGCTAATATGAGTAATATCAGATACAATTACAAAAGTAAATTCCATCGTTGGAAAAGTTTTTTCATCATAATATTAAAGGACTTACATGTAAGGGAGCGATAGCTGATGGTGGTAATTATAGCACCAAAATTAAATAATATTAGTAAATTCTCATTAATAATTACACAACGTCATACAGCTTCCGGAAATTTATATCATGGCGAGATTAAATTAAATATTAAATCATATTACTCTTGAATGCTTCACCAGAGCTTCAGGCATGCTTAAGCAGTTCTGCAGTTGCCTACATGCAAGGGGCTAAATATTTCAGAATCTGAATCAGATTCTCGAGTCTAATCTTAAACTGGGAGAAATATTTTTTGATTAACATTAATTAAATACTTTAATAAAAGTATAAAATTACAGTCAAACTAATTTCATATCCCACCGGAACTAGCCGGAAATAAGGAGTTTCTGTACTTTCTGTTCATGTTTGAGTTTTGAAATTTTGTAATGTTAAAAACTACGAACTTCTCATGATAAAGTTTCAGACTTCAAATGCAAATTACAAAGATAATTTTATTCATTTTCGGCTACTTCTGGCGGGAAAATCAAATTAGTTTTAATTAAATGTACAGTCGTCACCTTGTAAAATTTTCTTTTGTGGTTTCGTTAATCATCATGCCTCTTAAGAATAACATAGGTCATGGTAATTACCAAGGCTGCAGATGTATAGGAAATTTTATAAGGTGTTTATAGTGTACATCACAGAGACCCTACAGAGACCTCCGTGTCTTATGGCCACAAATTTGACCAGCTTGGCCGAGCTTCACTGTAACTAAGAATGGCGGCGCCACTGAATCGCAGTGGCACGGCCCGGTTCTCGCTGGCTGAGCGGGTAATTTTAGCCAGCAAGAACTGGGCCGGGCCGAACATTTAGCAACGCCACCACTCTCAGAAACAGCGAAACTCTGATCAAATCCCTAACCATAAGACACGGAGGTCTCTGTGAACTCGTACATCACCTAAAGATAGGTTTATTCCTAGCTGATTTTTTTTAGGATATGTAGAAATTCATAGTTAAATATTTAAAGGCAAATGCCGGGGCAGTTCCTAACACAAGGCCACAGCTGCCTCCTTTCCTATCAATCCTTTCAACTGATGTTAATACTGTTTTTAAGCTTGAATGCTTAATACACTAATAGCAGAATATTCTGTAGTAAGCTAACATTATAATAAAAAAAAAATATAAATAAAAAATTAAAAAAAATCCAAATAAAAAGGAGATTATCACGTGACTTTCTCCCCAGGATGTCTGCCAACAACACGCCTCAGATGCCACGCCCACAAACGTGCTGCACCCAACTGCACTCGGAAAATATGGACAACGGAAATAACGGCGTTACTAATGACCTCTGCAGTGGAGGAGGTGGGAGTTCGAGACCCAACAAACGTCCCAGTATCTACAGGCATGCAGGTGAGCGAGGTTGAATTAAGTCACGGAGAGAATAATTTTACTGGCTTGTTCTCCCTGATGGAATGCAACTCCCAAAGTTTTGTTTATGAAAATTACGGTATACACTCGCATTGGAAAATTTTCTTTTGCGGCCTTGTCAGTCACCATTCCCCGTAAGAATAACACAGGAAATGACGATTAACGAGGCTGCAACTGGGAAATTTTCCAAGACAACACACTAAATTTTAGATGCTGAATTGGTTTTCAGTACTTTATGTCAGTACAAAATTGCTCCAGTCAGTACAAAATATCTTCAGTTTCGTCTTACATCCAGCACTTTTGACCTATAAAACACTTATTCCAAGTACAAATTTGGAACTGAAAAAAAGAGTAAAAAAAAAGTACAAAAAATTGACTCTCTTTTTTCAGTACCAAATTTGTACTTGGATTAAGTGTTTTATATGTCAAAAGTGCTGGATTTAAGACGAAACTGGAGCAATTTTGTACTGACATAAAGTACTGAAACCAATTCAGCAATTAAAAATTTAGTGTGAATGATTGTACATTTTTCAGGAAAAGTAAAAAAAAAATTTTTACTTCAAATAATGTTTTACTGATGTAATGCTTTCAATAAAAAATAAATGACTATAGTTGAGAACCATGCATTCAGTATGCCATTTTAAGGCATCCTCTCCTTCTAAATGCCAAACATTATTTTCGTTAGTAAGTATAAGAAAGTTGTTTATGGACCTTGCTATTGGGGTGAGTGCTGGGATTTCGGTGATACGGGTTAGCGCTTGTCTTTCCTCCCGGGGTTTATCTGCTATTGTGACTTGACACACGCACAGGGTGAGGGGATCTGCAAGAATGTCGTTTATTTATTTATTTATTTATTTATTTATTTATTTATTTATTTATTTATTTATTTATTTATTTATTTATTTATTTATTTATTTATTTATTTATTTATTTATTTATTTATTTATTTATTTATTTATTTATTTATTTATTTATTTATTTATTTATTTATTTATTTATTCATTTATTTAATTATATATTAATTTATTTATTTATTTAGTTATTTATTTAGTTATTTATTTAGTTATTTATTTATTTATTTATTTATTTATTTATTTATTTATTTATTTATTTATTTATTTATTTATTTATTTATTTATTTATTTATTTATTTATTTATTTATTTATTTTTTTTTTTTTCCTTCTAAATCTAAATCCCATGACATTGAATAATAAGCTGTTACCAGCCAAAATTTTCACCATGTTCTAACTCTATGATTATTGTTTGCTAAAGAAAAATTGATTTTACTTTCTGTACATCCACTGATCCACTGCACAACATTTCTGCTCATATGTTTTCTCGCTCTGATGTTAAATTACTGCTACCGCGAAATTTTTTAAACTCTCATATCAAATAAACTGAAATCTGGCTTCAAATAAAACTTAAATCTCAGCAAACATAAAAGGTTAATACCAATACGTCATTTTAAACTTCCATACAGGACTTTTATTAGAAGTTAACAATTTATTTATTTGTTTATTTTTATTTTCTTTAATCGAACCTTATCGATTGTACAAGACAACATAAATATGTTCACGTCAAACTTAATATTAACAAAAATACATAAAAAAACGTCAAAAAACAATAAATACATTATTTTTATCCATAACAAAAAAAAAAAAAAAAAGAAGCATCAATACTCAAATGAATCATGATATTAATAAAAAAAAAATAGTAAAAGAAGCTATAAAATTATAAGGATACAACGTTCTCATGCAATATATTGGTCTCAAATGCTTTAATTGAATAGAACTATTTACTTATATGGACATTTTTTTAAGCTTTTTACGGAACAATTTACGAATAATTTATAACTTTTAAGAATTTCGGCATGCATTCGTATATTTTGGCCGTTTGATACATGGTATAGGTTTTGTATATATATAATTTGCAATCGAAAAATTGCTCCATGTAGAAAGTTAAGTGTACCTAATCTTTTCTGGGCAGTAAATGGTAGTATGACGCTAAGTTCGCAGCTTTCCACTCATTTTTGGGCATACTCAACTCGTCTGGTGCATTTGCAGGTCTACAAGATGGCGGCCGAGCGCACTCCGGACGCATTTCATCGTTCCGCCGCGAGAGCAAGACCGCGCAGACCCTGTCCCTGGTAGTGGGGGGTTTCGTGGCTTGCTGGCTGCCCTTCTTCGTGCTCTACATCATGACGCCCTTCCTGCCAGAAGCGCCGTCTCCGCAGCTTTCCAGCTCTTTCACCTGGCTAGGTACGTGCCGAGTATTGACACCCTGAAGTTAGTAGCGGACCTGGTGGTAATAGCTGAACTATATATATATATATATATATATATATATATATATATATATATATATATATATATATGTGCACTTATCGAGGCAATTTTACATGATTTAATATTGTAAAATATGAAAATGCTCTGACAGCATGCAGCTACAGAATTGACAACACCTTAAATAGTTGTCCCATATTACCTTCAATGTTCCTTTATACCAGGTTTATACCACCGATTTGAACGATGTTAAAAGGCTTAGCCAATCAGATTCAAGTATTTCAGGACCCATCATGCCGCGAAACTTTGAATGCGCCCATCATGCAATGCTATTTTTGAAATTTTGCGGTGTAATGGGTCCTCGGGGTCCTGAAGAAACTGAACAAATGACGTACAAAATTCACGCGTGTCTTAACCTGGTACAAAAGAACGTTGATTACCTTAAGAAAAATTATAAAAAAAGTTAAAAAAGTGATGTCTTTCATATAAATTTTGTCATTTTTAACCCCATATGCTGTAATGGAATTGACATATCCTCAATGGAAAGAGTCAACATTTCTGAGCGTAACGCTATCTATTGGTGCTTCATGTATTCTCTGGCCGAGTGTTTTCAGAAATTTTTAACAGCTGGATTATAAAATTTGATGATATATATATATATTTCATAATGTGGCAGTTCAGAAATTCTGAAAAATATCAGGGCTTATAACAAGACTGTTTTAAGTCTATATACCTAGTTAATTTGAAGAATATCCTTTGATGGCTTTTTATTTGCCCAATTTTCACGCTAGTGTTTTTATTAAGGCTTAACCTGAGAAATTTGGACGAAAAATTTGCTACAACAGATTTTCTTCAAATTAATTTGGTGGACTCACAACAATCGTCAAATTAGCTCTGAATTTTTTCGGAATTTTTTAACCGTTGGTTTAATTATAATTAATTTATTTAAATGAGAATTTTGTATCCTTCCAATGTTAAATTTGTTAATTAGCATTGCAAAAAAACTATACAACAGATTCTTTTACTTTTTTTTTTTACTAAAACCTAATTTTTTAGACTATTTTTCTGAATTGTTTTCATATATTTTGAACCGTGGCGATGATCGTTACCTATATGTGATGAGAAATGTGGCAACGTTCTCAAGGACTGTTGTCACCACCCCCTCCTAAAAATTTATGCGCATTCCAATGCAAACAGTGTTGCCACTATAGCCACGCCTCTTGACCTTGACAGGCAAATTCTCAGGTTATACCTTAAACAAGGAAAAATTATGTACATTTTAACACTTTTTTCTCTCGACAGGCTGGATCAATTCTGCAATCAATCCTTTCATCTACGCCTTCTACAGCCCGGACTTCCGGATCGCGTTCTGGCGGCTCACCTTCAAGCGGTGTTCACGAACGTCCAGGCACGCCCCCTTCCCCGGCAATGGTGCTCAGTACGTGGCAGACCCTCTGTCCCGACACTCTCAGCCGAACTCCGTGCGCCGCAAAGTTCCGCTCACATAGTGTCCAGTGCTGCCATCTAGTGGGAGCAGGCTTGGAGTACTAAACAGAAATCGTGACTCACAAAGAGGAAGAAATTGAATTTTGTGAATTAAAGGAATAGTATTTCTGTATGGATATTTTTGGACTGAAAAGAAAATATTGTATTTTTAATGTTACAAAACAAACAATAAATCGTGAAATTGAATGAAAAAAATGATTTGTTATATTACAGTGCATAATAGATTTTTAAACATTATATATATATATATATATATATATATATATATATATATATATCATTGGTTTTATAAAATTTAATTATTATTTATAAATTAATTATCAAAACATAATATATAAGATATAAGGCCATGGCAAGGTTTCATGGAGAAATTAATATTAAAATTCAGATTCTTTTTTTATGAAAAACTGCTGCATAAATATGTATAAATAATTTATACATAAAATATACAGTATACAATACATAATACAATATGTAGTAATTGTAACCCATCGGGGGTACAGCCACATTCACACAAAAAGTTATTAAATCTTCATTATTAAATAATACAATTTTGTTAATAACAATTGACAACCTGCATATATACAAAATATTATAAGAAAAAAATTGCTGTTTGAATACAGGACTTTGAGTTATATGTATAAACATGTTTTTTTAACCTTCAAACACCCTCAAAATCGAGGGGAAATATTGTGTGACGTCATAGTCATGCAACATCGTCCCCTATATGCTTGCGTGTTAAATATATATTTGCATTACTATGACGTCACAGTGTTTTGTAGCATGGTTTTAAGGGCGAGGATTTAAAAGAAATGAAAAATTAAATGATAATACTAGCTCATGGCATGGTCCTCTAATCAAATATATGAAATAAGAATTTATATTGCAGGAGCAAAATATATAATATATTTCGAGGTTCCCAAGTGGTCACTAACTGATCCCCGTGGTGACGTCACTTTTGACCTGACATTAAGAGGGTCACTTAGACGTCTTTTAGCTCCTAGATCGGGACGTATATGTGACTAAGCGGTGACGTCCAAGGGATATCGCCGAGACGTCAAATTTCTCACTGGGTTAATAATTATTATTTCATTAATATATTATTTATAATTTTTTATTAAATTATTTTTTATTATTAATTTTCTACGTTAAAAATTATGTATTTGATATGTGTACGTACTCTTTAGGAAATATTTCTTCACTGTTTCTACCAAGTATCTCTTGAGAGGTATTCCCCTCTCTGCTGACCGATGCTTGAGAGGAAGTCCCCCAGGGCCTTGTTAGTCTCGTTAAAATAGTCATGTTTCAGACATTTAAATTCAACCTTATGTTCCCTTGACATAAAGTCGATATTTCATTTTACTCCATGTTTTTTTTTTTTATACCGCACAAAGAAGAGAAAAATATTTATTACTATTTTAATGTTGAAAATAAATAGGAAAGTGGATGAATGAATTTATTTTAAAGGTGTTTTGTTGTAAATTTAATATTCATGGTGTGCATTCAAATTGAAAAATGCAAATGTTGTACCACTTCAGTGTAAAAATTAATAAAATTTTAAAATGGCATAATTATGTTTACTAATAAAATACGTGCATTTGGATTTGCATCTTTGGACACCACGAACGTTACTCCTGCTTTGTTTATAGGCGTTACCAAGCAGTCTATGGAGACGTGGTGAATCAAAACTCTTTTCATATTTTGATAGACTGGGTACTCTTCTTATATCTCCCAAAATTGCAAATCTCATGTCTCTGTGTTTTGAAGCTGCAGCTCTAGCAAGTGAAGTAGTTCGTGCTGTCTTGCCGAGACTGAAATCTAATGCGAAAATCCCAGGTAAGCAACTCAATACTTTTAAAAGTCATAACTATTACGATGATGAGTTACCTGTAACACATTGAAAACCATTGACTTTTTTATGAGTTTTACTCTACCGCTTATTCTGCGCATTTTTGGGGAACAATACAACAAATAAAAGTGTAATTAATTCATTATATGTAACAAAGATCGCTGTCAACCTTATCATGAGTGATAAGTAACTCATTATCAAGATGGTCCTGGCTTTTACAAGCATAGAGTTGCTTCCCCGGGATTTTTGCATTAGATTTAGCATCAAGTGTACATCTTTCCGGAAGTGTAAAGTTTTCAGCTTCTCTGTTTGTTATTAAGTTTTGAAACTTTACAAGAGTGTTCTGAAGTAAAAATATTAACCAATGTGTGAAATTACTGAAATTGTAACAATGAAATACGAATAAGAAGACCAGAAAAATTACACTTCCGGTTATAACTTCCGGAGGGAATATTATTAATATTTGACTGTCGTTTAACATTCTTATTGACTATAACTTTAAATGATGTGTTTTGAAAATCTTGTTGTTGTTTTGTTTGAAGAAATAAAATGACATCATGCTGTAATGAACTGTCGACATAGAAATATATAACACTGTAAGAATATAAAACAACAATGAGAAAAATGCACAAGTTTTGCAATTGCTTAAAAATGCATAACTAACAATACATATTTTTCTGTAGAAACAAAAAATTGCAAGATAGATAGCATGGGATCAGAGAAAAGATTATGTTATAACCACAATCTATTTTCTGATAGCAGATGCAGGATTCTAAGATGTCTTATTATTTCAAACGAGGGACGTTAATCTGAGAAAATAAATGTCATTATAATAATGTTTAATTAAATGTTGAATAAGTTCCACTGTGATTTTGATTGTGAAGCCGAAATAAAAGAATCTGTAGTCCTAACGGGGAAAAACATCTATTATGTTATATATTATATTCGTGGAAAATAGTAATGTCAAAAAAGTGCTCGTTCCTTAAAATTTTTATTTTTTTGTAAAATTTCATCTAAAATGTATTCTAAGAATGTTTAATATATAATAATACTGTAGTATAATGAAATGACTATTCAATACTGAATGTTAAGTGATTTTAGAAAAGGATCTATAATTTGAGTTTATGATATTTTCCATTTGTATATATTGAGCTCAATGTTTTTAACTTGAAATTATAAAATATGTTATTGAATGGATCATAATTAAGTATATTTTTAGAATTATCTTTTTTTTTTTGTTCCGATTTGTTATGAATTAGTGATAATATAATGTTTTTAGTGTGCATAATTAATTAATGGGATTAAGCAATTTTTAGCCTCACTTTAGCATCGAATTTTATTCCGGGTTAAAACTAGCACTAAAACATGGTGCTAAACCAGATGCTAATCATGGTACTAAAAGTGTAGGTTAAATTGGTGCTAAGTATCAATTTTACAATACTTAGAACGACGTAGTACACATGTTTAGCCCCTGGTTTAACAACCTGTTTAGTATTAGATTTAACCCAGGATAAAAGTTGAGGCTAAAGTGGGGATTAAGTGCTTGTTAATGCCCCAATATTTATTAAAACAAAATTAGTATAAGGTAATTGTTGTAAAAAGTGTAAGGAATGTTTTAAGTATATAAAAGAAGGTATTGTGAAAGACTGAGATCGACTGCTATTTTTCCAATATATTATTGTGTTGTATTTAATATTTTGTGTATGTATCATGAATGCTAGTTACGTAATTTGGAAGTAAAACAAACTAAATGGTAGTATAAAATTAATATGTACTAAGTTGGGGAATGGAATTATTGAATAATGCTACTATGTATAAATTATTCATTCATAATAATATTTAAATTTTATATTGTATACTGGTGCTTATTTTGTCACTAAAAATGTATACAAAAAGTAAAAACAAATAAGTATTTAAAATTAAAATGTATTCATGTAAGAAACTCATTATTAGCAGACGAAAAAAGAGTAGTCTACGGACAAAAGTACCAGTGCTCTGTTTTTAATTATTTATTTATTTTATTATAATTTTTTTTGAGGATCATGAGTTTTGAATTGTCATATATTATTCTCTTCACACATTTTTTCACTCTTAAAATCATACTGAAAAAAACACTGTTACGTCATAATCATGAAGATATTTAAATATTCTTAAACATATGGAAAAAGCATTATATGGCTATGATGTCACAATATTTTTCAGCAAGATTTTCAGGTTGTTAGAGGGCTCAAAAAAACTTAAAAATTACAATACAGAACTTGAATTTCTTCTATAAAAAATTTGATGCAGATTTTTTTTTTTCTGATATAAGAAATGTTACTTTTCCAACTTTGTATAGCTAACAAAAATGAATGTTTACCATAAAATATAATTATTTTGTTATTCCAAAATACTCTAAGGTTTTAAGTAATAGTTGATTGCGCTGACGTCATGCCCCTGTAAGTTAGGCTGCTGTATGGAACACCAGAATGCACAGACTAGTATATAAACCCTTTTTTTTCACTTTATTGAACAAAATAAAGCAGGTTTAAAAAATTGTAAAAATACACCATACAATAAACGATAGATAGCATATAAAAATCGTATCATCACATCTATATTTATTTTTCATTTTTTTTTTTTTTTCTCAATTCTAATATATGCCATAGTAGTTTGACCTCCACTTTCTCTTTTCAACCCTCCTGACCGTCCGTATACCTGCTGTGCTATTTTTCCTCTTAAACATTTATTTTATAACGATCAGCTCAATAAAAATATAAATTAATCAAGTGATTAAAAAACAATGTATGAAAAAAGCTGACTTCATATGATAATTTGTAGAATATATGGTAGCATCAATGCACGAAAATAATTTTTAATAATGGACAACCTACATGATTTTTTTAATGCATTTTTAAATGAATAAAGGGTACAAAAATTGGATACTCTGATATTTTTTTCAGATTTTTTTGAGTCCGGGAGAATAATTACATTGCGGTCACGCCTCCTCACTGCAGGCATTTGATCGTTAATAAAAGGATAGGGTCTGAATGCCTCTAGGGGATACATTAAGGATAAGGTAATACACACAATGTTAAAAGAAAAATCACAAATGAAAATTATGAAACATTAATTTTTTTAAAATGTTCTCTTCTACACACCTTATCAGAAGCTAAAATAATCAGGTATGCATATACAAATTCAGTCTAGTTTTCAAGTTATTCATTTTTAAAGTCGACAAATTTAACATGGAAGTTCCATTTCTCCATGTTACATAATTAGTCAATTTTAGAAATTCATAACTCGAAAATTATATCGAATTTATATACTTAATATTTTAGCTACTGATAGGGGATGTACAGAAGAAAATTTTAAGAAAATTAATGTTTCATAATTCTCATTTTTTTTTAAATATTGAACGTGTTGCCTTATAATTTAAAATTTAAAAAAAAAATAATTAAAAAAATAAAATTAAAACAAAGATTATTTTAAAAAAAAAACTATGTAGACGCTTTATTGAAGGTAAAATTTCTTTATCAGTTATTCATTGGCATTTTTTAGCTCAGAAATAATAATTTAACTTGTTTTCTGATAACGCATTCTCAATTCTCAAAGAAATAAAGCTTAAATTTTGAGTAATCACGTTAAAAATATCCAATATCTCTTTTAGGTCGATAAATTAATGCACTGCTAATTTTTAAGAATCCCATAGTGTTCGTACAGATATGATGTTTGCTTACAGTGTTATGTTATAAAGTCTTTGCCGATGACGTCACAACATATTTCATCTCGATAGTGCTCAGTCAAAAACAACCAATTAGTTTTAGTTTTAACACGAAGTCAAGATGGTCGTTTTTTGTATGGGAATTGGAAATTTCCAGTTTTAAAATTATCCATTCGATTTCTTAATAACCCAAGTTGAAATAAATCTCATATCGCTATTTAGCTTTCCTCTCATCTTTTGTCATCTTATTTTGCACCATTTTAGAGGAAAAAAGGGAGAAAATGACGCGATTAAGTCTTTTTACCTCTTCTTGAGCATAATGTGTTATAGAAATATTGTCTTCATTTCATCCTCACTTTGATCGAAGAGTTAGTAAGGTGTGTTTTAGAGGTAATAAGATTAGGCTTTAGGCGTGTAAATGAAGACAAAAATTTCAACTAGGCAAAGCGAGTTAATCGTTCGTGAAAAACAGTACAAAAAAAATAAATGTTTTTTTGACGGAGCACCATCAAACTCCCTTTGAATATACATACAGTATATATATATTGTGTTTAACATAACTTAATTAAAAATAATAAAATAACCATGAATCTCTTTATTTCGTCACATGAAAATGTAAATGGATTGATGTACATACATGTTTTTATCTTGGTATTATCAAAGTATTTTTTAAATGTAATAGAAAAGTTAATAAAATGTTAAAAGAATGTTGTAAATATGTAACATTGTTGGAGGCCTAGTCAATAATTATTATTTATTATGTAAATAGTGAAATATAATTTTCTCTCATTCCAAAATATAGTATGTTATTGTGATGATTAATTGTTAATGATTACTGTTAATTTGATGTAATAAAATTAATAAAACAGATAATACATCTAGTCATTCAAATATGTGTTTTCTTTACGTAAGAATTAGTATTTTTTTTAATTTATTTATTTGCAATGTTAGCTTACTACAGAATATTCTGCTATTGGCCAGGATTCGAACCCGCAACCTTTCTCATGCAATACGGGGTCGCTACCAATGTGCCTAAACTGCTCGGTTTTAAATTTATTATTAAATTGAATTTCAAGTTTATCAACACAAATTTTTGTAGAACTCAAAGTCAACTTTCAATATTGACATTTCCTTCCTCTAGGGCGTTTTGCTTGCTTCCCGAACTGACATTCTCTGATCGACAGCCCCTTAAGTTCAAATCTGCATCATCATGCATAACTCTGCATGTTTGGCTCTGGAGACCATGCATGCAAGCAATAAAAGAGGAATTATGTTTTGGTATGAAATGAATTTACTCTTATTAAATTTGATTAATTTATCTCTTTTTTATTAATATTTTTAAAAGTCAAATTCCATTCGTCACTGCATAATATATATCTCTCTCTCTCTCTCTCTCTCTCTCTCTCTCTCTCTCTCTCTCTCTCTCTCTCTCTCTCTCGTTTCATATATTCGATGGTGTTCCGTCAAAAACGATTAACTCGTTTTATCGCGAGCCGAGATGGTCGCTTTTGCACTATGGGTTTCCAGGTATACTTAACAATTGTTAGTCGTTTTTGACGGAACACCATATATATATAAAGCATGTGAAGCGGTTCTAGGAAAATTCGTCCCCGGAAAATTCATCCCCGGAAAATTCGTCCCCGGACAATTCGTTACCTAGACAATTCGCTACCTGAACAGTTCGCTACTTGGACATTTTGTTACCGAGGACAATTCGCTATCTGGACCATTCATTACAGGGGATTATTAATTAGCAACTCGCAACATTCAATTATACCTGCAAGTGGAAATGACTAATGCTTTCTTCCCCCTCAAATTAGCATGCGGCTACATTTTTTACTATAACATTTGAAAAGTATAGCTAGGAGAGAAGAAGGAAAAAAATTACTCATATATATACAAACATTGTGAGATTGTTTATTTAAAATGACACTTATTATAGTTGTCACAGTCAAAAAAGTCTAATACAGTTATGAATTACATAATATTATTTATTATTTCACATAAAAGTTAGGTATCATACTCTTAATTGTCATAGAGTTAAAATATACATTGATTAAGAATATATGATATTAAACACAGAACATAGTGTTTTAATTGATTAATATCATAAATTATAAAGCAGTTAAAAGCCTGGAGGAATTAAGAATTTCAGTATATGAACGAAAATTAAAAAAAAAAAAAAAAATACTAAATAATGAACATAGTAGCAGTATAAAGTTGCACACATACACTTTGTTCACGAAAAATACGGCGAGTGAGTGCGGGTGATTGACCTTGAAGTAGTAAACGTATAACGTTTTAAGTAATAAAAATAATTAAAAAATGGTGAATATTTTCCCGATATATACATCACATAGCCAATTGTCAATCGGTAACAAAATTTCTGAGTAGCGAATTGTCCTCGGTAACAAAGTGTCCAAGTAGCAAACTGTCCAGGTAGCGAATTGTCTAGGTAACGAATTGTCCGGGTATGAATATTCCGGGGACGAATTTTCCGGGGACGAATTGTCTAGTAGCGAATTGTCCTGTCACCATGTGAAGCAAATTCTATTTTTCTGTATTTCAATTTTTTCAGCTCCTATATATTACTTCAAAATTATTTTAAGTTAACTGGTTTTAACAGTACTTTTTAAGCACAATGGAATGTAAAAATGTTTCTCTATAATTAATGTTTGAATCCTTTTAAACAGCTTTGCATGTCCATTATTATATTTTTAAAATTAAAAGTAACAAATTAAAAGTATACATTATCAAATTTAAATAAATAATGATTATTTGATATAAAATCTAAACAAAATAAGTATTTTCTTAAATGAATAGAAAGGGCACAAAAATATGTTAAAAATTTATTAGAAGTTCAAGTTTGAACTCACGCTCCTTAAGCTTGCATTACACGATACAATTTTGCATACAATTTTTCTTTACAAGAAAATTTGATCTGCATACAAACAAATGGAGTTCAACTTTTCTTGAAAGGAAAAAATTGTATGCAATATAGTTAAAAAAATTGTGTCGTGTAATACCGGCTTTAAGTCTTATCCTTTCAATATAAGAGTTAGTGACGCATATTCTCTTTGTAGTTTTAATTTATAATTTTTAAATATTTCCCTCACTCTAAAAATCTGAAAAAAAGAACATAACCCTGTATTCATATCTACAATAAATAATATACACGTTATATTTATTTATACATAAATTTAACTATATATTTCTCTTGCATTTTCCGTCATCGGTATAATACGCATTATAATATAAATTCAGATACAAGCGTTCAAAAGAAAAAACAGGGCCCCAAGGGCTCTCAACGACGCCTATATTTGGATTTATATAATGCGTAATATACCGATGACGAAAAGCAAGAGAAAAGCTCTTTCTTGTTGTTTTAACAGGATAAATTTGAGAGATATCTTATAAATTTTCTCTTCAATATTAATATAATATCTTATAAATATATAATAAAATATTAAATATATAATTATTGTACACGCCTAATTAACATGCCATTCGGATAAATTAATGTTTTAGTGAGTTGTGTACATATTAAGTTGTATTATTAAAATAATAATGTAAATTTAAAATATAGCAAACTTACAAAGTTTACTTATCCGCGCGAAGAGAGATGGCAGCAGCTAGGGTCGTTATGAAAAATATACAGTTTACGACATTAATTAACGAATGATTTTTTTCTAAGGAATGGAGTGTACAATATAACAATAATATGACTCATCCCTATTTTAAATATTGAATAAGAAAGAAGGTTTTTTCCCTCTTTAAAATAAATGACAACCTTCATTATTTTTGTATTGCAATTTTTATATTCAAACCCTCTAACACCCTTAAAACCATGCTGCAAAACGCTGTGACGTCATATTCATGCAAATATTTAACATGCAAGCATAGAGAAAGATATTGCATGACTATGACGTCACAGAGTCCCTTCGATTTTGAGGATGTTAGAGTTAAAAAAAAATTTTGACAGTACTCTAGAACTTCTTTCTAAATATATATAATAAAAATGTTCATGAAATTTGTCCATTGCATCTTTTGTTTACTCTTACATTATATACATTAAATATTATAAATTAAATCTATAGTAAATGATGTAGATTCAGTAAGTATATATATCTATCGTTCCCAACATTGTACAGAAGAGGCCCCCGAGTTGAAATAAATTTAAACTATTCTTCGCTATTAAGCTCTTCTCTCGTCTTTTCTCCTCTTATTTTGCACCATTTTAGAGAGAAAAAAAGAGGTGAAAAAGACGAGATTGCGTATTTTTTCCTCTTCTTGAACATAAAATGTTAGAAATATTGTCTTCATTTCATCCTCACTTTGAGCGAAGAGGAAATAATGTGTTTTAGAGGTAAACAGATTAGGTTTAGATGTGTAAAAGATGAGTTGAAGACGTAATTTTTCAACAAGGGCTAGGTTTAAAAAGTGTCTTGTTGTTTAAATGGTATCGGCAACGATGTGTATATTGTATTTGTGGAGTGAAACTCAATTGATGCTACTACTCTTACCTTGATGCCAAACGTCTTTTATGACGTCACCCATATAATAGTTAAGGACAGTGTATAGGTACTTTTTTACTCCTCTTTGGTACGTAGCAATGTTTCATATCACACGTTGTACCAAAATCTATGTTTAATAACTGGCTAACATATTTATTGACCTATCAATCACTCATCTGACGGCGGATGTTTTAGGGATGAAAAAAACAAACAAAGACACGAAGACCTTGGGTAACGACTAATGAATCTCCCTGGCCAAACTCCAGCTTTAAACACTTTGTCAGAAAGTGACAGGTGGCGACGTCAACGGATG